>APFE030005985.1:12895-55145 GCA_000404065.3 Pinus taeda
AAAACCAAAATTTTCCGGGGCACTGCCTCGGACCCCATAAAGTGGGGTTATGGGTACCCCTCAAACCCCCTGTTAACTATGTGGAAAGAATATAACACAACCCAACACACACCATATACTAGGGATGAAGACACCTGTGGAGGCATTTTTCGGGAAGCGACCAAATGTGAGTCACTTCAGGATATTTGGATCATTATATTGTTGCCATGTGACCAAAGATGCTTGGAGGAAGCTAGATCCAGTAGTTGAGTTGGGAATACTTGTGGGGTACACTGATCCACCCCACAACTATCAGGTGTTCCTTCCTACCAGTCAGAGGACAGTGGTATGTAGAGATTTGAAGTTTGATGAGCAGAAAGCCATGAGAGTATCACTTGAGAGGGAGCTCAAGTTGCATGCAGAGGAAGAAATTTCAGTTCCTAAGGAGGAGGAGCCTCAGAATGATGCGGAGCAGCCACATGTAGAGGATCCGGAAGTGGAGACATCCACTCATGCTGAGTCCTCCAGAGATGGGCGGAAACACTCAAGGGAAGCTGAAAGTTTGACGATGCATGCATGAGAGAATGTGGGACAACCATCTTCTTAGCGCAGATAGAGGAAGTCACTCGAGCAGTACATTGGTTGCATGACCCTGGTTGGGGAGTGTGTAGAGTCTAAACCTTCTTCATTTGAGGAGGAAGTACAACAACCCATCTGGGCTGATGCAATGGTAGAGGAGTATGACTCTATCATTCAAAACAATGTGTGGGATGTTGTCCCAAGACCTCAGTACGAGTCAGTGGTGAGTTCCAGATGCCTTTACAAGGTAAAGCAAGCAGCTGATGGCATTGTTGAGAAACATAAGGCAAGGTTTGTTGCCCGTGATTTCTTAGAGGCCGAGGGTATTGATTACAATGAGACGTTTGATCTTGTAGCAAGGTACTCATCTATTATATCGATGTTATCACTATTAGCTCAAATGGGTTGGAAGATCCATCAGATGGATGTGAAGATTGTGTTTCTTAATGGGAGGATTCAGGAAGAGGTGTACATTGAGCAGCCATAAGTTTTTGAGACCTTTGATCGTGAGTCACGTGTGTGCTAACTCAATATGGCTTTGTATGGGTTGAAGCAAGCACCTCATGCTTGGTACACTAGGATCGACAACTATTTCACTGGGTTGGGCTTCACCAAGAGTGAAGTAGATGTGAGCCTTTACCACATCATGGTAGAAAGTAAGCCATTGATCATTATTCTTTATATGGATTATCTGATTTTGATAGGTTATGATGAGTTGATCAAGTCTTGCAAGGAGGACCTTGCAAAAGAGTTCGAGATGAAAGACATGGGTCTTATGCACTACTTTCTAGGCATGGAAGTGTGGCAGAAAGATGGTGAAGTATCTATGTCTCAAGGCAATTATGCTAATGAGATACTCAGGTGCTTTCACATGGAGAAGTGCAAACCCATGCAAACTCCTCTAACTGGGAATTGGAGGAAGGAGGATGCTACTTTAGGTGAGGTAGTAGCTGCTACTATTTATTGACAACTTGTGGGTTCACTTACGTATCTAGTGAACACACGACCAGACTTATACCTTGTGATGAACTGACTGAGTCAAGCTATGGTTCAGCCTACCAAGCTGTTTTGGAAGGCAGTGAAGCATGTGTTGAGATACCTTAGAGGCACATCTTAGTATAGATTGTGGTACAGATGGATAGAGGGAGTGAAGCTTCAGGGCTTCACAGATGCATATTGAGTAGGGAGTCCACAAGACCGAAAGAGCACTTCTGGAGGAATCTTCAACCTTGGTTCAGTGGCAGTTTCCTGGTACAACAAGAAACAAAGGTTAGTTGCACTTAGCTTAGTAGCGGATGAATACATGACTACCAGTCAGGCAACATGTGAGGCCATCTGGATGTGGAAGATTCTAGTGGGATTATTTGGTTAGAGGATGGATCCAACTGTGATCTACTATGATAATCAGAGTTTTATCAAACTCCCTGAGAATATAGTTTTTCATGATAGGTCCAAGCACATTGATATCTGGTATCAACATCTTTGAGAGTGCGTGGTCAAGAGGATCATGTTGTTGCTGTATGTTTCGACTGAGGAACATGATGCAGATATTTTGACTAAGGCATTGTCAAAATGCAAGTTTGAGTTCCACAGAGACAGGATTGGGGTTACTAATAATTCCTTTCTTGTTGAGAGGGAGTGTTGAAAATAACAACAAAAAAAGTTGAAAATAGAAGTGTTAAAATTAGCACTACTATAAATTGCATTTTGAGATACATTCCAATTTTAGTTAGTCCCTAAACTAAAATTGTGAATTAAAATTCGAATTTGATCTTAGCAGTTGTTTGTAAAATAATTAATTAACTCATATTGAGTTATTTACTTGTAGAAAATCAAACGTGAAGTCTATGTGAAGACATGCAATAGTTTCTCCATTGATTGAGGAAGTTATCCCTTGATTAAAGGAGATCAGGATGAGTTCTACTTTGAGTTGTAATTAGTTAGCTCAGTTAACTGAGTTAAGTCCACTTAGATTAGTTCAAATAGTTTGTTGAACTAATTGTGAGTTTAGTTAGTTAATGCATGCATGCACGTAACTGATGCACTTCAGAAAACTGAATATTTTCTCATAAATAACTCATGCATGTCAGTTCAGACAGAGACCCAGTTGAGATCAGATGATGGGATATTGTACTATCAGTTGTAGGAATATTCCATGGAGGATATGCTTGCATGTGAAAGGAATTCATTCCTTGGAGATTGTGTAGTTACTTTTGGGTTTGGTGAGTGTATGATGAGGCCAATTCAAATAGGTGGCAACATTGGACCCCAAGGAAAACTGTGCAAGGAAATAGTTGCCTTGGAGGGCTAAGGGAAGGCATATATTGTGTCTATTCAGTCTATGAGTGGTATTATTCAATTGTACTAAGAGAAAGATAGCTTGTGAGCTGACTCTTTATGTAATCTGAACATATTTCCACTTGTATGATAATACAAAAATCGGGGTTTATAGCTAAGCCTTCCCCAAAGTATTCTTCGGCATTCATGTGTGATTGATTCCTCATTTTCAGTTATATGTTTTCTATTCGATCTTGCTCATAATCGACTAAGCTTGCACAAGTTTGTTGTAGAAGTAAATCTTTTATTCTTCTTTAGTATATTGAATAATCTGTTGACCTACAGTGGGAATTTATATAGCTATGTAAAAGAAAAGTGTAAGGAAAATAATTTACAGGTCTCACAATGTGGGGTAATGATTTGTCATTAACACATCAACAATTTGTTGATGACATAATGATGTTTGGGCAAGCAACCCTCAAGTAAGCCATAGCCTTGATGGGAATATCGAACGATTTCATGAGTGCCTCTAGGACGAAGATTAATAAGGATAAGTCAGACATCTTCTTTTTTAATACTGCAGCCCCATCCCGAAATTTTCTAGCAAGAATCATGGGATTCTGCATAGGTAATCTTCCCTCTAAATACTTAGATATCTCACTAAATCTTCACCCAATTAGACCGGAAAACTAGAAGACACTTCTGGTGAAAATCCAAGGGAGAATGCAGAACTGGACCTTTAGAACACTGAATATGGCAATTCGAGTAATATTGCTAAAAGGAGTGCACCTATCAATTCCAATATACTAATTATCTAGTGAATTTGTCCCTAAAATAGTGTGTCAAGGGATGATTGACATCTTTAAGAAATTCTTGTGGTAGGGGCCAAACACAGATAAAAATTGGGCCTTGCTATCCTGGCATTGGCTTAGCAAGCTAATAAAATAAAGAGGGTTGGGACTCAGAGACCCTTATATTTTAAGCTAGGTCATGGGGGCCAAGCTATGGTGGAGATGGATTCAAAGAGGAACAAATGTATGGAAGGAAATATGGGGGAGAAAATATGGTATGCCAAGATCGAAAGAAGGAACGCTAAGAGTCTAGGGAAACATAAAGGGGTCATCCATATGGAATCTAGCATCAGAAAATAGAGAACTGATAAGAACTCATAGTTTCTGGGAAATAAGGGGAGGAGACAAAGCTAGCTTCTCGAACAAGGCACGACGAAAGAGAGAAAAATTACATAATAGACCAAATCTAGTGGAAATATGCCAATTCACCAATATCCCTGCAAATCAGATAGTGAAACATTATTGGGGCCCAAACACGAGGGAACATTAGATAAAATGGAAGAAGAAACAAAACTAGTTGGATGCTCCAAAATCTATTCAATGGGAAACCTAGGAGAGGGAGATGGAGTCCCAGAACATAGCGATATCGGAAGGAATAGATATAATAAGATGGGGGTACAAAATCAAAGGGATGTTCATGATACAAGAAGGATATCACCTACAAGTAGCACACCACCAACAACAAGGGCTACCCATATGGGATCGAATCTGGTAGGACAAACTATATTCAAAAATAGCTTTCTTTTTGTGGATAATCTAGCATGGTAGAGAATTAACTTGGGATCAATTACGAAAAATGGGGCTGCAGGGACCATCGGCATATTGTACATATGAAGGACAATCAGAATCAATGGAAAATCTACTAAATGCCTACAATTACAGTGAAGTGCTATGGAAAAACCATGAGTAGCTACTTAGCCTTAGCAATAGGGATCAAATGAACATGAAACTAACGATGGAAAAATGGAGAAGGAAGCCTTACCAAAACCCCATTCTGAACCACACTTGGTAAATATCCCTTGGATTCTGACTCTGGGTGGTGTGGAAGGAAAGAAACAGAAGAATTTTCAAAGGGGAAAGGAGAACATCACAAGAATTATGGGGAATGACAGTCCAAAATATCAGAGAAATGATCTTACCAGAGAATTGGTACCCAGAGGATTGGGAAACCAATTCTAAGGAACGTCATATATTGTCAGGATTAAGCCTAAAACCCGGCATGTTGAATAACAACTCATGGAAACAAAAATTGTCTCCCAGTGATTTCCCAAACATCTTTGTGTTCCCCCAAAAAGACTTCATCAAACTTAATTTTGACGTAGCAACAAAAGGGACCCCAGGGGTGGCTAGTTCTAGAGGTGTGTTCAAATATTCCCAATGCAATACCATCCATTTGTATGCCATGGATTGTGGTATAGCGAACAATAATGAAGCTAAGCTCTATGCACTGAAGTGAGGGATAGAAATTGCAAGGAGAGAAAGATTTCAGAGAATTGAGGTGGAGGGAGACTTGAAAATGGCAATACAAATGGTAAAAAACGCCAGCAACGAACCACATGGGAGAAGATAAGCCAAAGTTGGAGGATAGCACGACTGGTCCAAGAAAGAAAATCTAATACGAAGGATAGACTACATTGTCTCGATGCATGTCCGCATATTGGGTAATGTGGCAATAGACAACTTAGCTAACTGGGGGTGTGGACAGGTAGGTAGAAACCTTGATATAAGGGGAGAGGAGTTAAATAAAATGGAATGCATGAGTGGTTTAGAGGAAATCCTAATAATAGACAAGGAAAAAGGAAAAAACCCTCGATCGGGGTGTGACAAGCCTTGCAGATTAGAGGGGAGAGAGGATGGTCAATGGTCATGGTGGGCCAAGGGTGAAGCAGTTGGCCAGTTGCAACGGGGGTTGGGTGGTGGGAAAAGGGAGAAGAGGCTAGAAAGGGGCCACGACAGCTGGAAAATGGCAGTTGGGCAACATGCAATACTAGGTAGGGAAAGTCAGTAAGGAAAGCAGAGGTAAGGATAGATGGCCAGTTGGCACAAACAACAAAGAGAAGAAGGTAAGGACAGATGGAATGATAGTCAACAAGTGGCAAGGCAGTCATAGAAAACTCGAAGCAAGAGCTGCTGGTGGTAAAAGAGGTTTAATGACCTGCAAATATGGGATAGTTAGTGGAACCCCATCCTCAAACCCTCATGTGAGAGAAAGGGCAGTGAACAGAGGAAGAGATCATGTGGCTGATCCTTTGGGAGACATGTTGGGCAAGTGGAAATAAAAATAAAAAGGAAAGAAGGCTAGGAGGAGAAGAATTCACATGAAGAAAGACAAAGAAGTACGTGTAGCTGAAGGTGGTGAGAGCTGAGGGTTGGAGGACGTAGAGCATCATTTGGCCATCATTTGCAAGAATTGGTATTTCCTCTCTGATTTCACTCATGATTTTCTGGAAAACATGAATTGGCTTTTGCAAAGAATTATTTTAGAAAGAGGCTTTAAAATGAATCTAGAAGTAGAACAATGGTTAATTCTAATGGTGTCCCTAATTGGTTTCAATGTTGAGGTCTCCTGGTCTTCTTGGGTATTCAGCCTATCAACTTGGGGGGAGACAAGCATGCTTGTCATCCAGGAGAGGGGGGTTGTGAATCCTTACCTTATCCTTGGGGTAGATATGTCCTAGGGTATGGGAAGAAGACCAAGTCGATTTGCAGCCAGCAGGGCCATCCAAAGTGGTATCCTTTGCGTCTGTTAGATCAATTTGTATAACCTGATAAGGATGAGAATGTGGCCAGAGAAGAAAGGTGTCATAGAAAATTGCAGAAGGTTAGAAGTTTCACCTACCTTTGGCACCTCCCTTGACCTGTTGATAGGGTTGCTCTTCCTCAACCCATAGTCTATCATGGACCTCAGAAAGGATTGCAGGAAAAGGTGTAGTAACTGGGGACACTTTTGGGGGAGAGAAACCACTCTAAGTGGGCTTTTTCTTAGCTCCTTTGAGGGGACCCAATGGCGAATGGTAGCTCTCTTAGTGAGTGGAATAAGAATTTTTGTCTGGTGGGAGAATGAGAAGCACTGTCTTGCCCGTTGGGGTTGCGAAAACCAGGGAAGCAAGAAAATTGGGAAAATCAGTGGTAGGGCTACAATTATAGTAGGGTGGGGGTGAAGGGAAGTCTTGCAGGATTTGGTTAGAGGGGTTATCCAAATTCTCATGGGAAGCACCCATGACAATGGTGTTTTCATTATCCTTCAACTCTCTGTCATCGTCCTTCAAATCTCTATGGGGAGAGTGGAAAATATGGGTGTAGAGGGGGGTTATCACAGTCTTCATGTCCTGGAGTGGATGAAAACACTTGCACCTAAGAAATCTCACCTAGAATGGGGGGAGCTTGTGGGGAATCCTAAAATGAGTGAGGCCAATTCTCAGGTTGAGTATCCAAACAAGAACAAAAGGAAAGATATCAATTTCATTACCAAATTACAGAGCACAAAATTCTATGATTCCACTATGGTAAACTTGATGATGAAGTACAATGATATAATCTTGGTTTCTGTTACAGGTAACTTAAAAATCAGAGTGTAGAGAACTCCAAAGACTCGGAACTTAAACCATGCTCCTACCCTGGTACAGGTGTGCCACCTAGAAAGGAAAGGAAAAAACAGTAAGAAGAATAGGGAATACCAGAGGACGCCAGTTGTTTCACCAAACTATCTAGTAGTACTGAGTCATGAAAAACTCGTGATCTATGCTATGTCAACCTATAAGGAAAGAGAAGACCTAGAGGAGGATAGACCAGCTGAGCCAATTATGAAGGACCTGCAAAGGGAGATTCAATCTGTCCAAATGACATTGTATAACAACAACCTCATTGTGAATAAGATCGAACAAAGTCTTTAGAATATGATGAGAAGTGAAGTTTCGGGTTCAAGTGTGAAAGCCCCAGCCCTGGTTGATTATTCATATGAATGAAGCAGAACAGCCAACATAATTTTGTCTATATGGCAGCTAACATTTACTTTTTTAGCAAGAATTATATAGTTGATAATGTTTCTAATGTAGTACGGATTGTTAGAAAAACTCTTTTTAAATTTTGGACAATGTATGATGCAGACAAGTGGCCAACAAACCTGGTTTCCTATAGGCAGGTTGAGGACACCTACAATTTTGTAGAAATCAAACTTATTCTCATGAAATATTAATAGAAAAAGGAATCTACCAAGCTTACATAAAAATATATATAATAAGATACATTTTAACTTATTCTATTGTGTTGTCCAATGTCAATGTGAAATGTTACACCATTGATTAAATACATGGATGATTAAATATTATAATGAAGAGATGTGAAATCTAATTGTATATGAAATTAATCCAAACATCATATACAAGTAGATTCTTCTAAAAAAAATAAAATATCATACAAAATACTAGTGCATCTGTAAAATAAACACGCAGTGGTGCATTATTTTATCTAAAAGCACTATTATGAAAATAGTTTTTGCATGTTCGGTGCCTTTACGGAAAATTATAGAACTAGGGATTTCGAAAAAATGTAAGGACAAAGGCATTGAAGTCTTAAGCACCAGTGTCTTTTGCATTTAACCCTTGAGTGCATTATAATTCTTAAACCACCAGTGTTTTCATATAACCGACACCGTTGTGCTACAAAATAGTTTTTCCAAACCTAGTCTATTATCCAAACTAACAAAATTGGTTCTTTTATATTAGTAGTGCACCGATGCTTTTATACAAAAAATATGAATCGGTGTTGCGAGTTAAAAAAAAACGAGTACAATACTTTTTTCCTTCCTTGGTGTCATTCCTGAAAAGTATGACCGAAGGCACTTATTTAATATATAAGCACCAGGGAAGTATACATTTTAGGCATGAGTACTCTTTCCATTCAACACCCTAGTGCTTTTATTTAAGTATACATCCCCGATGTTTTTATATACTTAACACACTAGTGCTAATTTTCCATTAAGTGCATAGCTAAAAAAATTCCGTTGAAACCTTCGAGCAGCCATATTTTTTTAGTTGTGATGAAGTTTTGTTATCATCTCCCATTAAACATTTACTAACGCAAACTGATGTTTTAGCAGAGGTTTTTTTAACAATTTTTTACAATTATATAACACTAAATAGCTCCATTGTAACCTCTACTAGAAGGTATTTTCCTTGTAGTGTATACAATTCTTTTCTATCCTAACTAGTTCAACACATTAAGGGAATTAATTTCAGTAACGATTTTCTTACATCCAATTCTCATTATGACCTCAATGGTCCTCTTTAGCCATGAATAGGGAACCCATTTATTGAACCCTGAAAAAGAAGCCTTGCACTCATTCATACTTTACCACATAATGACAAATCCATAATTTATAAGTACAATCTGCATGTGCTCATATTTTAGTACATAATAAGGAATCCATAATGTATAACAAAGTGTTAGCAAAAAAATAAACATAATATATGATTTTCATTACAAAGAAGAAAGAAGCTAGTTACTGCTAAATAGTTGTTTTATAGGAAATGAGTGTGTTAAGATGGATAAAAGGATGGTTTTGGAGGGTTAAAATGTACCATATAGGATGATCATCATCTCCATATTTCCAAAATAGTTACATTTCATCATGCAACCCACTATTAGATATATATAAAACCTATATGTACATCACTTTAGTTTCTAAAAATTTTGTGACAAATCTCACTTTATCTTTGTAAGTGACCTAGTGTTTCAGGTGGGAACTATCATCTTATAATTTATAAACCATGTCAAAGATCCTTCTCTTAATTTATTTTCTATATCTATAATTTTATATACTTTGCCAATAGTCTACTTCACCACCTAGATGGCTTGACATGTGAACTATTGTTGTTTTGTGTAATCTTTCCCAATCCCATGAAAAAATGGGAGACTTGCTGTATAATCTTCCATTTCCAACGTATCACTTTCCATCCATCCAACTGGTTGATGTGCACACCATGTGGTTTTCTTCTCTTTTTAAAACCTCTTTTGACTCTTAATGTTTATTTGCACCTTAAGCTTATTTCCTTCCAAAATCTCACCTATCTCCTCCAATTTCCTTTCTTTTGGTTGGTTGAAAATTTCACCTACTATTCTATTAGAGTTGTTGTAAACTCACTTGTTAAAATGTTCAAGGGTGATGCTTCTAAGAGTGGTTCACTTTGTGTTACTTGATATCCTACATTGACGAATCCAATAAATCCTTCCAAAATCAATTACATGATCCTTCCTACTAACACTAATATCTCTTCATCCTATTTAGTATCTTCTACTTCGCTACTTCTTGTCCTATCATAATTTCTATCCTCATTTTCAGTATCATCGAACTCAACAATGTGGATTTCCTACCGTCACCTACATAACCATTTCTATTATCTCCATCATCTTGACCTAGTGTCTCTTCATTGACCTTTACTCTCTCTTGGAACTCGTATCATGTGATACTCTTATAATGCCCTCTTCTTGCAATACAATTCCAGTTCTCCCTTCCTATGCTAAGATTCCAATGCTCCCTTTCCTACACCACTCTCACACTTATAATTATCCTCACATTTTTCTCTCCATCCATTGGCTACATTTGGTTTATCACTCTTTTGTTTCTCTTTTCCCTCTTTCCCTAGATAATAAAATCCACAATCTCTCTTCCCTTCCTTGGATTTACCACTCTGGATCCATTATTTATACTTCTTTCTCTCTTATTTCATATTTTTCCCTTCTCTTCAATCCCCCCTCCCCATCTTTAACATTAGGTTTTAATCCTCCATTCGGTTAAGCTTCATTCTCATTGTGCCCTTCTCCATAAACAACATCTTAATCCACAAAGAAATTCTAGCCAAAAAAATTCCTTGAGGTTAGTGTGAAACTTTCATTTTTTGCTACTAAAGTATTCACTACATTCTTCAACAAATTTGACCAGATAACTCTCTTTCACTTGTAAAAACTAAAATTCTATAGTCATAGTCCACTTGTTGTTTCGACCTTTAATATATAAATTGTTTATTGGTTTTCACCACTAGTTCATGAACCCTTCCTTTCAAATTCATGGTTTCATGAACCCTTTGAATAACAAATTACAATTTTTAAATTCAAAAGTATTCACTAATTTGGAATATAAAATTATACTTTGAAATCTAATATTTCCACTTTCAAAGTCCTATTTTTAACATTAGAAATGTTGATATTGACACTTTCATAATCAAAATTCATATGTTTTTAGTTTAGATTCCACATTCTTAATCCAACTTCAATGAAAAAGTGTTCTTCATTCATACAATAGTTATTCCAAGCAGAATATGACACCAACAAATAAAACTAGACAAAAAAGTAACCAAAATCTAGAAAAAGCCTATAAAAAATTATCAAATCAAAGTCATTAATTAATTAATGAACATATTGATCTACTAATTTTAAGAAGCCGTAGTTACAATAAACTTAACCTAAATGTTGATAGTAGTTGAATTTTCCTTTCCAAAATTTATATTTTGAATATATCATGCCTGTAAACTGATGTAAGAGCATCTCACTTAGAGGGAAAAATCTTCAAACATATTCCAAAAATCCAAAAAATCTACAGGAAAGGGAGTGGGGTCCTTTAGCCAATAGGGTTCAAGCTTTTCTAGCTTAGGATAATGATAAAATTAAGAGTAAAGATCAAGTTGTAATAAGTCGTTTTATGATAAGTTGTAGTAGCTTTATTGCTTTAAATCACTTATGTAAAAGCCACACTTTTGTAGAAGATAAAGGCCGAGAAGGCTCATCTATTAATTATAAATAAGAAACAATGTGACTCATAGAATATAGAGCCTAGAAGCATTATCATTTGAGAAGAAAATTCTCTCTTTGTTCATTAGAACTAATGACTCCCTGTTAACTGGTACTTTATGCATGTATTGGTTTTGATCCTGTTGTTTACCACGTGTATTAATCGAGACTCAATCATTGTTTTTCGACTAACTCTTAATATTAGACCTATTGGAGAGTTTTCCCTTGATATCGACGAGCTTAGGCTTCTTAATTGCATTGTTAAGTCTGGTAGAGAAAACTCTATTTTACACAGAGAAATCATGATATTTCCTTGGGAGAAACATAGTTCTAGACCTGAAACTCTATTGCATTTGGTTCATACCCATATCGGGGGTCTAAACCAATATTGCAATGTTGCAAGTGGAGCATGGAGGGGACCTTTGGAAGCACCGAGGGCTGAAACCCCGATAGTTCGAACCTGAATCATTATAGAGCACAATAGAAAGGGTGTTGGGACCATAAAGTGTATCGCGTCGCAAGTTCGGAGCGGGAGAAGCCATGTCCTTGGGACAACAGGATCACCGATTGTGATCTCCAATATATACATATATATTATCGCATCAGAGGAAGGAAGGATGAAGGACCATAAAAGTGTCGACAGTGTATATTGCGTATACCGCAATACTTTGAATATAAAAACACCGATAGTGTTAATTCTTCAGAATTGACACAAGACTGTTTATAATCCACGACAATGATATAAAGCGCCTATATTGTATTTTGTTCCTTTTGAATAAAACCCCGCTGATTGTGTATACTACATTGTAAATGCATTTCCACTTCTTTAAAAGCAACGATAGTGTATTACTGTCATTCCTTTGGAATTACAGTCGTGGTAAAGGATAAAAGCTCTGTGTGAGAAATACCGCTGATAACAATTGTTGGAGTGATCAGAGGAGAATCCATGAGGCTATTAGTTAATAGTAAATGACTGATACGCCAATATAAACAAAGGGAGAAATTTGGCCTGATATTGATGAAATTATAACTAGATTTGAAAGATTGTCCATATTGCCTGCACCTAGGCCACCATTAGTGGTATCAGAGCCCCCTTTTGATACTGAATTGAATCTCAGAAGCAGTAGAAGGAAATTTGATATGGATTTTAGAGTTTGAAGAGGATGAGGACGTAGTGGAAGAGGACGGCCTGTTGCAAACACTGAAGTAATTAAAGTTGTGCAACAAATGCAAGCTAGATTGGATGCATTAACAATAGGGAGGAACATAGATGATGGAGATGTTAGTGAACCTGAGATTGAATCTGCAAAGGAGGAAGCTGTAGTAGTTACTCCTGAGATGAGGTTCTTTCAGTTAGTGTTGAAATCCACGGCAAAGCCAAATACTGAGGTATCAATATATGAAGGAGGATTGAATCCAGAAGCATTAATAGACTAGATTAATGCCATGGAGAAATTCTTTGATTATGAAGAAACAAAAGATGAGAAGAAAATCAAGTTTGTTGTCACCAAGTTAAAAGTCCATGTAGCGCCTTGGCGGGATAGTTTGTAGGCAGAAAGAAAGAGACTTGGTAAGAAACCAATCAAGAATTGGAGTAGGATGGTATCAAAGATAAGAGGTAAGTTTCTACCAAGTAATTTTCAACAAACTTTGTTTAGACAAATGCAAAATCTTAGGTAGATCTTTGATAGTGGAGGAATACATAGAGGAGTTCCACAAGGTAAGCATAAGAGTTGGAGAAGCCTAAGATACAGATGAGAAGGTAGCTAGATATATGAATGGTCTTAGGATGAACATTCAAGATGAGATAAGTCTATTGTCTCCTAAAATAGTATAGGAAGCTTATCAGATGGCACTGAAAGCTGAAGAAAAATGCATGAGGAAGCAGTGTGCCAAAGGGAGAGGTACTTTCCAAGGAAGAGGAAGTCAAGGTGGTAGAGGAAGATCTATAGCACCTAAAGATGGATCTAGTAGCAGCTCAACCCAACATGCACCCATAGGAGGTGATGCAAGAGGCAGAGGGAGTTTTCCTAGAGGAAGAGGAGGCAGAGGAAGGGGCAGAGAAATAAGATGTTACAGATGTAACGAACTGGGACACAGAGCTTTTGAGTGCCCAGAGAATGCATAAATAAATCAGAGGAATGCCATTGTCACTTAAGCTGAAGGAGAAGCACCAGCAACAGCAATGATAGAAGAAGAAAATATACCAGAGAGAGGAGAATCTTTGGTAGTTAATAAAGTTCTGCTCAAGCCAACAAAAGAGATAGTTGAACAATCACAAAGGAAGACTTTATTCAGGACAATGTGTAAATTCCAAGGGAAATGTTGCCAGATGATCACTGATAGCAGTAGCACTGATAATTTGGTCTCTACAAAAGTGCTAGAGAAATTGAAGCTGAAGACAATGAAACATCCAACACCTTACAAGGTGTCATGGTTGCAAAAGGGACATCAATTGTTGGTGAATGAATAGTGTGAAGTGGAATTTTAGGTGGGCAAGTATAAAAATAAAATTGTTTGTGATGTGATGCCAATGGATATGCGTCACATATTGCTTGGAAGACCTTGGAAATATGACAAAGGATCCATGCATGATGGGAAAAGAAACACGTACAAGTTTGGAAAGGATGATGTCAATCATATGTTGCTGCCTCTACAAGAAGAAGATGTACCAAGAAAGAAGACTAATCCAAAAACTCTGTTACTTGGAAGGAAGGAATACTTGAAGCAGATTGGAGAAAATGAGGTAAATTTTGCTGTAATTTGCAAGCCCAAGATAGTAATGACCTCTACTAAAGTTTCTGATTTACCCATTGAAATTCAAGAAATGTTGGAGAAATATTATGATATTATTGTTGATGATTTTCCTAATGAATTACCACCCATTAGAAGAATCAGCCATCATATAGATTTGATTCCTGGAGCAATTATACCTAACAAAGCAACTTATAGAATGACTCCTACAGAAAATTAAGAGGTTAGGAAGAAGGTGCAAGAGTTTCTTGACAAAGGGATGATCAGAGAAAGCTTGAGTCCTTATGCAGTGCCAACAATGCTGAGCGCAAATGATCCAGGTGGATATTGGTGGCCACCCGCTCATTCCACTTGGATCCCCTCTAGTTCTTCTTTTAGTTTTTTCAGTTTCCTTAATTATAGCACAATTTACTATTTTTAGCAATTCTTTGGGTCCTAAACTTCCGGAGCCGTTTTGAGGCCCTAAACGACGTTTTTTGGGAAATCTACCGCCAGTGATTTTTCTAACAAAAAATAATCTTTTCTGTCGTAGTCCTTGGAGATATCTTTCCAACGGGCTATCATGCGCATCAAATCGAGATAATACAACCAATTTACGACCCCAGGAAGTTGATGTACCAACTTACCCAAAAATGGGGCCCACAATTTGGTGTTTCATCTTCTAGGTTTAGGTTTTGGAATGTGAAGGGTTTTCCATTGTTTCTCAACAATAAATAGGCCTTCGAGCCTCATTGTAACACAGTTGAGAGGCATGTAGCCACATATCTCTTCTCAGAGATAAGCTATCATCACCGTAGCTGGTTTATTTCCATTTCTAGTTGTAAGCATATTTTAGTATTCTCCATTAATGAAATGAAGTATTATTTTTGGTGCATCTTTGTGTATATGGTTATCTTTGTAATTTTTTGCGTTCCTGTTTAATTCTGGATTAGTGGTATCAGAGCGGTCTGATTTTTTCTCTATTTTTCTTTGCATGTCCCCAACGAGGTCGGAATATAAGGAGTTAGTGCTTGAACTGGTCGAACCTTTGCAAGACCAGCCTCGCAAATCCTGACGGCCTCCCATGGCGGATGAGAAGAAAGACGAGGGAGTAGGATATCCTATCAAAATCTTGCTCGAAGAAGCCCTCGAGTGACAATGGAACACGATGATGGATGGCTTTGCCCAAATACTTCAGCGGCTACCTAAAAGTGACGCATCGGCTTCCTGTAGCTACTCTGGAAACGTCACACCCTTTAAGGTACAACTTAATTTTGAAATCCCCATATTTGAGGGTCAGATAGATGCAGATGCCATTGATAAATGGTTAAATCTGCTAGAGGGTTATTTTTCTATTCATGAATTTTCGAGTCGGGAAAAGATTGTTTTCGCTCTTCTAAAAGCAACCCCCCACGTCAAGGACTGGTGGGAACCCCACTGCGAGCAAAAGGATGAAATTGCAGGCTCACTATTTTCAACTGTACCCACCTGGAATTCATTTCGGGATGTCATTAAGGAGCAATACTACCCTGTTGGAAGCTATGAGGATGAATACATAAAGTGGACCACGTTGCGGCAGGGAAGGGATCAAGATGTGTTGGATTTCACCAATCTTTTCCATACCCTTCACACGAAGTTGGGTATCAAGGATTTGGAGTGGCATTTGATACTCAAATACCGTGGCTGCCTGCACAAGTACATCTAGGAAGAAATAGAATTCCTGAACATCTCCTCGCTCGGCATAGCATACTGATATGCCGTCAAGATCGAGCAGAAGTTTAAACAAAAGAAGCGAGACATTAGATCTACGAATCCAAAGCAAGGGAAAGGTTCCCCTAACCCACAGAACAAAGTACAAAGCCAAGCCGTGGCAGCCCAAGACAACCCGCCAAAGCTACAAGAAAAGAACAGTGCCGCAAAGCTGAAAAAGGACACGGGAAAATGGTATGAGTTCCATAAGAGCTCCACTCACAACACAAGTGAGTGTTGGGCCAAGCAGTCACTGGTGGCTGAGCTAAAGGTTTTAGAATCAGATGCATGTTCCAACTCTGAGTCAGAGCTCGACAAGGGGAATGATAAAGGGAAGTAGATCATTGATGTGAATCCTAATGCCATTGTTGCTACTGCCAAGATCTAGAAAAATGAACCTGAAGATCCAGAGGAGGAGGAGCATCTCTTCCACTCCCAGATGTGGGTAAGGGGCTCCACGCTACAGTTCATTGTCGATAGTAGGAGCCAAAAGAACGTCATTTCGGCAGAGGTCGTGAAGCGGTTGGGCTTACCGACCATAGCACATCCACAACCATACACCATCAGGTGGTTGCAGCAAGGACAGGATCTCTGCATGAGCCAATAATGTCGCCTTCCATACAACATCAAGCCCTTCACAGATGAGGTATTGTGTGACATTTCTCCCCTTGATGTTTGTGAGGTATTATTAGGACAAACATACATGTGGAAGCAACATGTTGTGTATGAATCAAGGCCTCATGTTGTTATTATTACATTGGGAAATCAGTTGTATATGATACTAGAGGTAGCATCACCTACTCCCATCTCTTTGATTACTACAAAACAATGCAGTAAGCTCATTTCCTAATCTGGGAATTTTTTTTCCTGATGATACACCCTCAAGGAAAGAAGAAGATGGTGGCCACAACCTGCAAACGGGGTCCCTCTGCACGAAAACTACAGATCGACAAAGTCGTGGAGGAGTACGAGGACATATTCACCTCCCCCATAGGGGTTCCTATGCACTGTCAAGTCAAGCACTCCATCAATCTGACCCCAGGTGCGTCGCAACCCAATGGACCAATTTATCGATGCTCCATTCTAGAGAACAATGAAATCAAGAGGCAAATTCAGGAGCTGTTGTAGAAATGCCACATCCATTCGAGTTCATCGCCTTGCAGGAGCCCAATTGTGTTGGTACAGAAGAGGAATGGGACTTGGAGACTCTGTATTAACTATCGGGCACTAAACAAGATCACTATCTGTAATAGGTACCCGATCTAGTAGATTGATGACCTCCTGGACCAACTAAAGGGGGCAACATATTTCAGCAAGATCAATCTGAAGTCAGGATATCACCAGGTACCAATTGAACCCTCTGATGTGTGGAAGACTGCCTTCAAAGCCAAGGAGGGCCTTTTTGAATGGTTGGTTATGCCTTTTGGGTTGACGAATGCTCCTGTAACCTTCATGAGGCTAATGGATGACATCTTGTGGCCATTCACCAACTCATTTGTAGTGGTATACTTGGATGACATTTTGATCTTCAGCTAGAGTTGGGAAGAGCACCTCCACCACATCTGACAGGTTCTCCAAACAATGCGGCAACATAAGCTACGTGCTAATTTGGATAAATGCACTTTTGGCATGACCCAGATTCAGTATTTGGGATACATTATTGATGAATAGGGGGTGCATGTGGATCCAACCAAGATCCAAGTCATTCGGGATTGGCCATATCCAACCACTCTAACAGAGCTCCACAGCTTTCTAGGTCTTGCCAACTTCTACCGCAGGTTCATGTTGGGGTTTTCTCATATCACTTGGCCTTTGAGTCAAGCCACCAAGGGAAGAGTGAAAGCAAAATTCTTTTAGTCTGAATCTCAACAGAAGGAATTCATAGAGTTGAAAGATCACCTCTACACGGCACTAGTGCTCGTGTTACCAGATTTATAACAACCATTTCAGGTTGAGACAGATGCCTCTGACTATGCTATTGGGGTATTCCTTACTCAACATGGGCATCTAGTGGCATATCACAGTGAAAGGCCTGCCGATAATGGAAGCCTTACGTTTTGGGGAAGGAAACGGTCATCCACACAGACCACCGACCCCTGCAGTTCATACAGACCCAAGGGAAATTGCACAATGATCGCCATCAGAAGGGGTCCACATACCTGCAACAGTTCCATTTGGATATCAATTATAAGAAGGGAAGCACTAATAATGTTGCAGATTGCCTCAATCGGCCACCAATCATGGCGTTAACCACCGTGCTCAACTCTTGTGGGCACGAGACTTCTGATTGGCCACTGCGCTATAAAAGCGACCTTGAATTCGGCAACACATACCAGACCCTCTTCGAGGGTCAACATGTTCCAAATTTTCACCTCTAGGACAACCTGTTATGCCACCTGGGTCACCTTTGTGTTCCTTCCAGCGAGCGTGCCAAGATGATTTGGGAAGCACACTATAGTCGGGCTATTGGGCATTTTGGGGTAAAAAAAATGGTGGCAGTACTACAGAATTAGTTCTATTGGCTGAATCTTCGACAAGATGTCGGGAAGTACATCAGATCATGCACTGCCTGCACCATTTCCAAACCGACCATCAAGAAGCAAGGCCTCTATACCCCGCTTCCTACCCCTAGTCAGCCATGGGAATCCATCTCCATGGATTACATGTTAGGCCTTCCTTCCACTAAGCATGGAAATGACTGTGGTTTTTTTGTCATCAATAGGTTCTCAAAGATGGCCATTATGGCGGTCTGCAAGAAGAATATCACAGCAGAATCCATTGTTAAACTCTTCTTTGAACGAGTGTGGGTACACTTTGGGATCCCACAGTCTATCATCTCAGATAAGGACAGCAGGTTCCTTAGTACATTTTGGTCCAGTCTCTGGTCGATGCTGGACACCAAACTCACTAAGTCCATAACCTTCCATCCTCTAACTGATGGCGAGATAGAGGTTGTCAACAAGATCATCGTACACATTATGCACATGTACAACTCAAAGCGTCCACGCACATGGGATGAGAGCCTCTCCTATGCTCATCACAGCTACAACCAGGCTCTCCATAGCTCGACTGGCCACAACACCTTTCAATTGGGCTTGGGATTCCAACCATTATGTCCCATCGATGTGGCCATGCCATTTGCAGCTACTCACATAGATTCTGCTCATGTCCAGTCCGAAACAGATAAGGTAAATAGCTTCATTGACCACATCCAACATATTCGCCAGCAGGTCCATGACATTCTAGAGAAATCAAATGCCAAGTACAAGCAACGGCATGATAAAAATCGAGTGCCACACAAGATTCGGGTGGGTGACAAAGTCTGGTTACATTTGCAAAGGGAACGCCTTACCGGAGCCTACTGGAAACTCAAACCACTCCGATATGGTCCTTACACCATTACTATGACTATGGGAGACAATGCATTCAAGCTTAGCATTCCCCCATTCCTTGGCCTGCACCCAGTGTTCAGTGTCGACCACCTTCGGCCATACTTTCCACCATTATTAGACATGTCCAACATTGCAGAACAACTCACACCCATAGAGTTAAATCCAGCTTGCATGGAACAAGCTGCAACTGATCGGATCATGGACACATAGATCAAGCACACTCGCCGGCAGAATATCCAACTGTATCGAGTTTTCAAAGTAGGACAACTCCTTCATCAGGGGAAGTGGCTCACCAGGGACCAAGTGCAGCAGAAGTTCCCTCATCTCATGGAGGAACTCAATGCAATGGGGACCATTGCTTCCTAAGGGGGGAGGAATGATCCAGGTGGATATTGGTGGCCACCTGCTAATTCCATTTGGATCCCCTCTAATTCTTCTTTTAGTTTTTTCGGTTCCCTTAATTATAGCATAGTTTACTATTTTTAGTAGTTCTTTGGGTCCTAAACTTCCGGAGCCATTTTGAGGCCCTAAACGACGTTTTTTGGGAAATCTACCACCAGTGAAATTTTTGTCAAAAAATTGTCTTTTCCATCATATTCCTCAGAGAGATCTTTCCAACGCGCTATCAGGCACATCAAACGGAGATAATACGACAAATTCGCGACCTCGGGAAGTTGATGTACCAACTTACCCAAAAACAGGGCCCACAATTTGGCGTTTCATCTTCTAGGGTTAGGTTTTGGAATGTGAAGGGTTATCCATTGTTTCTCCATAATAAATAGGCCTTCGAGCCTCATTACAACACAGTTGAGAGGCATGTAGCCACTCATCTCTTCTTAGAGATAAGTTACCATCGCCCTAGCTGGTTTATTTCCATTTCTGGTTTTAAGCATATTTTAGTATTCTCCATTGATGAAATGAAGTATTATTTCCACTGCATATTTGTGTATATGGTTATCTCTGTAATTTTTTGCGTTCATGTTTAAGTCTGGATCACCAAAGAAAGATGGAGGCTGGAGAATGTGTACAGATTCAAGAGCCATCAATAAAATCACAATCAAGTAAATATTTCCATTACCTATAATTGAAAGTTAAATGGATTGCTTGAGTGGAGAAAAGTATTTTTCAAAACGATATCTTAAAAGTGGGTATCGTCAAATAAGAATAAGAGAAGTGGATGAGTGGAAAACTGCATTTAAGACAAATGAGGGACTATATGAGTGGAGAGTAATTTTGTTTGGGTTGTCAAATGCACCAAGTACATTTATGAGACTCATGAATGAAGTTCTTAAAGAGTTCATTGGCGAGTTTGTAATATTATATCTAGACGATATATTAGTCTACAGCAGGTCTAAGGAGGAGCATGTGAGGCATTTAAATTATTTCTTACAAAGGCTGCAACAAGAAAAATTACTGTTGAATTTGAAGAAGTGTTCATTCATGAAAGAAGAGCTAGTGTACTTGGGATTTGTTATTTTTGTTGAAGGGCTGAAGATAGATTTGCAGAAGATCAAGGCAATCATGGAATGGCCTTCATCCAAGAGTGTTTTTGAGGTAAGGATTTTTCATCGTCTTGCTAGCTTTTTTGGAAAATTCATTAAGAATTTTAGTAAGACTAATGCACCTATTATTGAGGCCATAAAGAAGGACAAACAACCATTTAAATGGACTACTGAACAAGAAAAAAAATTCAGCCGTTAAAGAAAAAAATCAATGAAAAGCCTATTTTGAGACTGCCTAATTTTTATAAACCTTTTAAAGTAAAGTGTGATGCTAGCGGAGAAGCAATTGGAGGTGTTTTAAGCCAAGAAGACAAACCCATAGCTTACATTAGTGAAAATCTAAATGATTCCAAAATGAAGTATTCTTCTTATGATAAGGAGTTCTACGTAGTTGTACAATTGTTGAAGAAATGGAAGCATTATTTAATGGCTAAGGAATTAATCCTTTATTCGGATACCCGTGCATTACAATTTATAATCCAGCAACCAAAGCTCAGCCATAAACATGCCAAATGGGTAGAGTATCTTCAAGGATTCCATTTTTTTTTTAAGCATATAAATGGGCAGTCAAACAAAGTTGCAGATGCCTTAAGTAGGAGGAATGTATTATTTCAAGAGAGTCAAATCCAAGTATTGGGTTTGGATTTTCTTAAAGAATTGTATGAGACTGATTCAGATTTTAAAGAGACATTTAAGGCTTGTAAAAATCCTGTTTTCATGGATAGAAGTAGATGGATGGATTACTTCTTACAAGATGGACTATTGCTTAAGAAAAATCAGTTGTGCATACCAAATTATTCAATGAGGGGGAATTTAATCAAAGAAAAACATAGTGGAGGACTTGCAGGACATTTTGGCATAGAGAATACTTTTGAACAGTTAAATAGATTTTATTTTTGGCTAAAAATGAAATCTGAAGTGGAGAAGTATGTGAGAACTTGCAAAATCTGTCAATATGCACAGGGGAGAAGCCAAAATATAGCTTTGTATATTCCATTACCAACTCCAGATAAGCCTTGGTATATGGTAAGAATGGATTTTGTTTTGGGCTTACCAAAGACTCAAAGAGGTAATGATTCAATTTCTGTTGTAGTGGATAGATTTTAAAAATGGCAAACTTTATTACATGTTATAAAACTAGTGATGCTTCTCACATTGCTAATTTGTTTTTTAAGGAGATTGTAAGATTGCATCAGTTGCCCAAAAGTATTGTCTCAGACAGGGATTCCAAATTTGTTGGACATTTGTGGAGAACACTATGGAAGAAGCTGGGAGCTAAATTAAGTTTCAGTTCTGCCTATCATCCACAAACTGATGGACAAAATAAAGTGGTGAATAAGAGTTTAGGCAATATTTTAAGGAGCCTTACTGCACAACATCGAATGCAATGGGATCAAGTGTTAGCACAAGCTGAGTATGCATATAATGACTCACCTAACAGGAGCACAAGACAGAATCCATTCCATATTGTTTATGGAATGCATCCAAGAGGAGTAGCTGAGTTAAGAAATTTGGGAAAAGAAGAGAAGAGAAGTTCAGAGGGTGAAGACTTTGCTTCAAAAATGCAGGTAATACGTGAAAAAGTGAAGCAATCGCTACAAGATAGCAACATCAAATAAAAAAATAAAGCATACATGAGAAGAAGAGAGGATAACTTTGAAGTTGGGGATTTGGTTTTAGCACATCTCAGAAGTGAGAGTTTCCAAAGAGGGAGTATAATGAATTCAAGTTCAAGAAAAGCGGACCATGCAAAGTATTGAGGAAATTCTCTTCAAATTCCTATGAGATTGAGTTACCCCCAGATGTTGTGATATCACCAATTTTTAATGTTACAGACCTATAGAAGTATGAAAGTGGAACTCCAAATGATACAGCACAAGATCAAGAGATCCAAGAGATTGATTGGGTAAAACAGTTACCCACAGCAAAGGAGTTATAGCCAGAAAGAATTCTAGACAAGAAGGTGTTTAGGAAGACAAGGGGATGAGAGTACCTAAATTATTTGGTAAAATGGAAGGGACAACTGATAGATGAAGCTACTTGGGTTACAAAGGACATGCTACAGAAACTGGGCAATTCTGTAGATGAACTCATGGACAGGAGCCCATGAAGAATTTTTTCCTCATGAGTCTAATGCAGGAGCATGTGACTTAGAGGGAAAAAATATTGAAAAATATTCCAAAAATCCTAAAAATCTAAAGGCAAGGGTGGGGTCCTTTGGCCAGCAAGGTTCATGCTTTTCTAGCTTAGGATAATGATAAAATTAAGAATAAAGATCAAGTTGTAATAAGTCGTTTTATGATAAGTTGTAGTAGCTTTATTGATTTAAGCTTTTATATAAGATAAAGGTCGAGAAGTATTATAAATTAATTTTATATAAGAAACATCGGGACTCTCATAATATAAAGCCTAGAAGCATTATCATTTGAGAAGAAAAATATCTCTCTATTCATTGAAACTAATGACTCCCTCTTAACTGGTATTTTATGCATGTATCGATTCTGATCTTTTTGTTTTCCGCATGTATTAATGGAGACTCAATCATTGTTTTTCGATTAACTCTTAATATTAGACCTATTGCGGAGTTTTCCCTTCATGTCATCAAGTGCATGCTTCTTAATTGCATTATTAAGTCCCGTAGACAAAACTCTATTTTACACAGAGAAATCATGATATTTCCTTGGGTGGAACATAGTTCTGGAGGTGAAACTCTATTGGATTTGGTTCATACCCATATCGGGTTTGAACCGACATCATGATATCGCAATTGGAGCATGGAGGGGACCTTTGGAACCACCGAGTGTCGAAACCCTGATATTCCAGACCCAAATCATTATAGAGCATGATAGAAAGGGTGTCGGATCTGCAAAGTGTATCACGTCGCAAGTTTAGAGTGGGGGAAGCCAAGTCCTTGGAATAGCGGGATCGTTGATTTTGTTCTCTGATATATACATATATATTACCACATCGGAGGAAGAAAGGAGGAAGGACCATAAAAGCACCGATAGTTTATATTGCGTATACTGCAATACTTTGAATATAAAAGCACCGATAGTTTTAATTCTTTGGAATTAACACAAGACTGTTTATAAGTCGTGACAGTGATATAAAGCATCAATATTGTATTTTGTTCCTTTGGAGCCAAACCCCACCGATCGTGTATATTACATTGTAAACACATTTCCACTTTTTTAAAAGAAACGATAGTGTATTACTGTCATTCCTTTGGAATTACAGTCCTGGTAAAGGATAAGAGCTCTGTGTGAGAAATACTGCTGATACCAATTGTTGGAGCAATCAGAGGAGAATCCATGAGGCTGTTAGATAACAATAAATGACTGATACGCCAATACAAATAGAGGGATAAATTTGGCCTGATATTGATGAAATTGTAACCAAATTTGAGCGGCTCTCCATATTGCCTACACCTAGTCCACCATTAGTGGTTTCAGAGCCCCCTTTTGATAATGAATTGAAACTCAGAAGCAGGAGAAGGAACATTAATATTTCTTTTAGAGTTGGAAGAGGATGAGGACATGGTGGAATAGGATGACCTATTGCAAACACTGAAGAAATGGAAGTTGTGCAACAGAGGCAAGCTAGATTGGATGCAATAGCAATAGGTAAGAACATAGATGATGGAGATGTTAGTGGACTTGAGATTGAAGCCACATAGGAGGAACCTGTAGTAGTTACTCCTGATATGAGGTTCTTTCAGTCAGTGTTGAGATCCACGTCCAGGCAAAAGACCAAGGTATCAATATATGAAGGAGGACTGAATCCAGAAGAATTAATAGACTAGATTAATGGCATGGAGAAATTCTTCAATTATGAAGAAACAGAAGATGAGAAGAAAGTCAAGTTTGTTGTCACCACGTTAAAAGGCCATGTAGCGCTTTGGTGGGATGGTGTGCATGCAAAAAGAAAGATACTTGGCAAGCAACCAATCAAGAATTGGAGTAGGATGGTAGCAAAGTTAAGAGGTAAGTTTCTACGAAGTGATTATTAGCAAAATTTGTTTAGAGAAATGCAAAATATTAGGTAGAGATCTTTGATAGTGAAAGAATACATAGAGGAGTTATAAAAGGTGAGCATAAGAGCTGGAGAAGCCCAAGATACAGATGAGAAGGTAGCTAGATATATGAATGGTCTCACGATGGACATTCAAGATGAGATAAATCTATTTTCTCCTAAAACAGTAGAGGAAGTTTATCAGATAGCACTGAAAGCTGAAGAAAAACTCATGACTAAGCAGTCTGCGAGAGGGAGAGGTACTTTCTGAGGAAGGGGAATTCAAGGTGGTAGAGGAAGATCTAAAACACCTAAAGATGGAGCTAATAGTAGCTCAATCCAACATGCACCCACAAGAGGTGATGCAAGAGGCAAACAAAGTTTTTCTAGAGGAAGAGGAGGCAAAAGAATAGGTAGAGAAATAAGATGTTACATATGTAACAAACTGGGACATAGAGCTTTTGAGTGCCCAGAGAATGCAGAAACAAATCAGAGGAATGCAATTATTTCTCAAGCTGAAGGAGAAGCACCAGTAGCAACAGTAACAGAAGAAGAAAATATACCAAAGAGAGGAGAATATTTGGTAGTTAATAAAGTTCTTCTCAAGCCAACAAAGGAGATAGATGAACCATCACAAAGGAAAACTTTATTCAGGACAGTGTGGAAAGTCCAAGGGAAATGTTGCTAGATGATCATTAATAGCAGCAACAGTGATAATTTGGTCTCTACAGAAGTGATAGAGAAATTGAAGTTGCAGACAATGAAACATCCAACACCTTACAAGGTGTCATGGTTGCAAAAGGGACATCAATTGTTGGTGAATGAACAGTGTGAAGTGGAATTTCAGGTGGGAAAGTATAAATATAAAAAAATTGTGATGTGATGCCAATAGATGTGTGTCACATATTTCTTTGAAGACCTTGGCAATATGACAAAGGAGCCATGCATTATGGGAAAAAAAACATCTACAAGTTTGGAAAGGATGGTGTCAATCATATATTGTTGCCTCTGCAAGAAGAAGATGTACCTAGAAGGAAGACCGATCCAAAAACTCTGTTACTTGGAGGAAAGGAATACTTGAAGCAGATTGAAGAAAATGAGGTAAATTTTGTTGTATTTGCAAGCTCAAGGTAATAATGACCTCTACTAAAGTTTTTGAGTTACCCATTTAAATTCAAGAAATGATGGAGAATTATTATGATATTATTGTTGATGATTTTCCTAATGAATTACCACCCATTAGAAGAATTAGCCATCATATAGATTTGATTCCTTGAGAAATTCTACCTAATAAAGCAGCTTACAGAGTGACTCCTACAGAAACTGAAGAGGTTAGGAAGTAGGTGCAAGAGTTGCTTGACAAAGGGATGATTAGAGAAATCTTGAGTCCTTATGCAGTGCCAACAATGTTGCGCCCAAAGAAAGATGGAGGCTGGAGAATGTGTATAGATTCAAGAGCCATCAATAAAATCACAATCACGTACAAATTTCCATTATTTAGAATTGAATATTTAATGGATTGCTTGAGTGGAGCAAAGTATTTTTCAAAACTAGATCTTAAAAGTGGGTATCATCATATAAGAATAAGAGAAGGCGATGAGTGGAAAACTGCTTTTAAGAGAAATGAGGGACTGCATGAGTCGAGAGTAATGCCTTTTGGGTTGTCAAATGCACCAAGTACATTTATGAGACTCATGAATGAATTTCTTAAAGAGTTCATTGGCAAGTTTGTAATAGTATATTTGGATGATATATTAGTCTACAACAGGTCGAAGGAGGAGCACATGAGGCATTTCAATTATGTCTTACAAAGGCTATAGCAAAAAAAATTATTATTGAATTTCAAGAAGTGTTCATTCATGAAAGAAGAGTATTTTTGTTGAAGGGCTGAAGATGGATCTGGAGAAGATCAAGGCAATTATGGAATGGTCTTAACCCAAGAGTGTTTTTGAGGTAAGGAGTTTTCATGGTCTTGCTAGCTTTTGTAGAAAATTCATTAAGAATTTTAGCAAGATTAATGCACCTATTATTGAGACCATAAACAAGGACAAACATCCATTTAAATGGACTACTGAAACAGAAAGAATTTCAGCTGTTAAAGAAGAAAATCACTGAAAAGCCTATTTTGGTTCTACCTAATTTTAACAAACCTTTTCAAGTAAAATGTGATTCCAATGGAGAAGCAATTAGAGGTGTTTTAAGCCAAGAAGACTAACCCATAGCTTAATTTAGTGAAAAGATAAATGATTCCAAAAAGAAGTATTCTTCTTATGATAAGGAGTTCTACACAGTTTTACAATTGTTGAAGAAATGGAGGCATTATTTAATGTCTAATGAATTCATCTTTTATTTAGATAACCATGCATTACAATTTATAATGCAACAACCAAAGCTTAGCCAAAAACATGCCAAATGGGTAGAGTATCTTCAAGGATTCCATTTTGTTTTGAAGCATATAAATGGGCATTCAAACAAAGTTGCAGATGCCTTAAGTAGGAGGAATGTATTATTTCAAGAGAGTCAAATCCAAACTGCTGGATTTTGATTTTCTTAAAGAATTGAATGAAACTAATTTAGATTTTAAAAAGGCATTTGAGGCTTGTAAAAATCATGTTTTCATGGATAGAAGTAGATGGTTGGATTACTTCTTACAAGATGGACTGTTTCTTAAGAAAAATCAGCTATGCATACCAAATTGTTCAATGAGGGAGAATTTAATCAAATAAAAACACAATGGAGGACTGCAGGACATTCTAGCATAAAGAAGAATTTTGAACAGCTAAATAGATTTTATTTCTGGCTGAAAATGAAATCTGAAGTGTAGAAGTATGTGAGAAGTAGGCCTTGGGATATGGTAAGTATGGATTTTGTTTTGGGCTTACCAAAGACTCAAAGAGGTAATGATTCATTTTTTGTTGTAGTGGACAAATTTTCAAAAATGGAACACTTCATTCCATGTTATAAAATTAGTGATTTTTCTCACATTGCTATTTTGTTTTTTAATGAGATTGTAATATTGCATTGGTTGCCCAAAAGTATCGTCTCAGACAGGGATTCGAAATTTGTTGGAAATTTATAGAGAACACTATGGAAGTAGTTGGGAAATAAATTAAGTTTCAGTTCTGCTTATCATCCACAAACTGATGGACAAACTGAAGTGGTGAATAGGAGTTAGCAAATATTCTAAGGAGCCTTACTATAGGACATCCAAAGCAATGGGATCAAGTGTTAGCACAAGTTGAGTATGCGTATAATGACTCACCTAACAGGAGCACATGACAAAGTCCATTCCATATTGTTTATGGAACGCATCCAAGAGGAGTACCTGAGTTAAGAAATTTTGGAAAATAAGAAATGAGAAGTGCAAAGGGTGAAGACTTTGCTTCAGAAATGCACGAAATACATGAACAAGTGAAGCAACAACAATAGGATAGCAACATAAAATACAAAACGAGAGTAGACATGAGAAGAAGAGAGGTGAAATTTGAAGTTGGGGATTTGATTTTAGCACATCTCAGAAAGGAGAGGTTTCCAAAGAGGGAGTATAATAAATTGAAGTTCAAGAAAATTGGACCATGCAAAGTAATGAGGAAATTCTCTACAAATGCCTGTGATATTGAGTTACCCTCGATGTTGGGATATCACCAATTTTTAATGTTGCAGAACTGTACAAGTATGAAATTGGAACTACAAATGATACAACACAAGATCACGTGATCCAAGAGATTGACTGGGTAAAATAGTTACCCACAATAAAGGAGTTGCAGCCAGAAAGAATTTTGGACAAAAAGGTGTTTAAGAAGACAAGGGGACGAGAATACTTCCAGTATTTGGTAAAATGGAAGGGATAGCTGACCATTGAAACTACTTGGTTTACAAAAGACATGCTACAGGAACTGGGCAGTTCTGTAGATGAACTCATGGACAGGAGCCCATGAAGATTTTTTCCCTCATGAGTCTGATGCAACAACATGTGACTTAGAGGTGAAAATCTTCAAACGTATTCGAAAAATACAAAAAATCTACAAGCAAGGGAGTGGGGTCCTTTAGCTAGCAAGGTTCATGCTTTTATAGCTTAGGATAATGATAAAATTAAGAATAAAGATCAAGTTGTAATAAGTCCTTTTATGACAAGTTGTAGTAGCTTTATTGCTTGAAATCACTTATTTAAAATTCATGCTTTTGTACAAGATAAAGGCTGAGAAGGCTTATCTATTAATTATAAATAAGAAACAACGGAACTCTCCTCATATAGAGCTTGGAAGCATTATCATTTGAGAAGAAAAATCTCTCTCTATTCATAAGAACTAATGACTCCCAGTTAACTGGTATTTTATGCATGTATCAGTTCTGATCCTATTATTTTCCGTGTGTATTAATGGAGACTTAATCGTTTTTTTTCAATTAACTCTTAATATTAGACCTGTTGGGTAGTTTTCCCTTCATATCGGCGAGTGCAGTATTCTTAATTACATTGTTATGTCCTGTAGATAAAACTCTATTTTACACAAACAAATCGTGATATTTCCTTGGGCAGAACATAGTTCCGGACCTGATACTTACAATATAACATGTTTCTTACCATGGATATCCACTCCCACTTTACCATGGATATTATTAACTTATAAACAAGTTTTGTTACAATACCATGAGTTATCAATAACAAATGCACAAAAAATATAACTTGGTAACGATAACAAAATAAAATGTAAAATGTTTTAGACATTACATATATCATTGATTACATAGAATGAAAATTCTCCATCATATGGAGAGAGAGAAATCTGGGGGTGGGGGGAAGAAAAGGAGATAAAGAGGGAGGTAGTGGCAGAGCTAGAGGGTGAGAGAGAGAGAGAGGGGGGAGTGGGGGTGGGTGAAGTAGAAAGGAAGATTAAAAGAGGATATATATATATTTATATATAATATAATATATATAGAGGAGAGAGAAGAGAGAGAGAGAGTAGAGCGAAGCCTAAGAGAGTAGGAGAGGGGAATGAAAAGAGATGAGGAGGGGAGGAGACGAGAGAGGGACGAAGAGACAAGGAGAGTTTGTGAGGGGAAGAGAGCGGGTGGAGAACAAAGACAAAGATAGATAGAGGGAGAGAAGAGACGAGGGAAGACAAAGAGAAGGAGAGGGAGAAACATAGATGGAGGGTGCATATAAGGGGAGAGAGAGAAGGAGAGAGGGAGGAAGATAGTGACAAAATTAGAGGGTAGAGAGAGACAGATGGGAGGGGAAGATAGAGGGAGGTGGGCGAGGAAGGTAGAGAGAGGAATGTAGAGAGAGAGGATCTGAGAGAGATGAGAAAGGGTGAGATAGATCCAATCTAAATATGATGTGTGTATAAAAACCAACCTACATCCACCTTAAACCCAGATCTATCTAGAGTAATTTAAAATTTAAACAATTTTAATTAAGCCAATTTTTTAAAAACATAATATAAACATTAAAAAAAATATTTATTATATTACAAAATAATAGTGACATAATCCAATAAAACACCATTTCGCTCCATAGTATTTTAAAATGTTTATTTAATAAATAAATAATTTAAAAACACAATAAAACATCTTTGACACATTTATGTTCAAATAATAAAAATATTATGAAATAAGTATTTAAAGTAAGTATATATAGTATATATATATATATATAGTATATATATATACTAATTTTTCCGAATTTAATAAATTAAGACAAAATTTGTGAATAATAAATTATCTATGAAATAAAAAGTAATGATGTAGTTGACGTTAAATATTATTTATGTTATTGTCAAAGTAAAGTCAGGAAGTTATTTGTTCACATGTTCAGTTTGGATGAAGATAACGACAAATAATTAGAATCTGATCACTATACCATGCCCACTATTAATCTCAGAATCTGTGAAGCTTGTCTTTAGTATTAGCAATTTCTGTTACAGTGGCTCAAAATTGTTGATTAATTGCTCAGGGAAAATGAATGGTAAGAGATTAGCCATGCTAGTGGCATATCCATCCGTTGAGGTGTGACGCACTTAGTGGCCCTTCCATTTTTTAATGAATTTTGCTTCTTCGCATTTACTTGGTAGCAAAAGGATAAATACCATTACTATTTCATTGATCATGGGAAGACATTAAATATTAGGAAGATAATAATTAGGGTTGGAAAACAAAATTTATGGGTGTAGTTTAATTATAGATAAAATAAGTATTTTTATTAGTTAATTTTGTTCAAAATCTCATATAAGTTTTTAAAAATTATAAATACAAGTTGTTTAATTTTTAAAGATCGTCTTACGGTGTTTTAGGGCGTTGAATCTATTTATGTATTCAAAAGTGTATTTTAAACAATAAGAAATCACAATCTCACTTTATATTGTCAAATTCCACTCAAGAGACTATTTCATTTATTAGTTAAATTACATATTAAATAACATACTATTTAGATGTTAAATATTGAAAAATAATATTTATAATGAAAATTAATCTCAAATTGTATTATTTAGTATTAAATGTAAAATAATGTGTTATTAGTATACTAAATATAAACAGATAATAATTAAAGTTAGAATTGTTACAAAATTATGTCACTTAAATATTAAATATCAAGGAAATAATGATTATGATTAAAAACATTTTATTAGGTATAAAATTGTTAAGTAATATAAATTTGTGCCATTAAATATTAAATATAAAAAGTCATAAATAAAAAAATCCGCAAAAAATCATAACCTTTTATTGAGGTTTATAAAAAGTTATATGAGTACATACCTAAAATATTCAACCATTTGGCAACAAATAGAACATAAATGAAAGCTGGGCTTCAAAGAAAGTAAATCTCCAACCCAAAACAATCAGAGAGAGATAAGTATGTCAAATAGTTATGGAAGAAAACAAAACACCTAGTCTAAACATATGACCCAAGTAGTACCTACTACTTTGCAAATAGCATATATATATATATATATATATACTACAACCTAATAAGATATGTCCAAAAACCCAAAAAACAACATATATGGAAAAGCAAGAAATATGCGTATCATATGAATTCTGAAAAAATGATGCTGATAAGAGTGTTATGTCCCTTCTATTGATTCACTTATTCGCCAAGAGCCCTGATCTTGTCTAATTCCCACTTTAGATAAGGTATTTGCATCTACATTGTGTTCCTTGTATATGTGACCACAAGAAACAAAATCAAAAGATGATTTTAGTTGTAATAGTTCTTCTAAAATAGGTAGAAAAGATATGATCGTGGTGTCTATCGACAACGTTGAACCAATTTATCACATTTAGAGTGTCTCCAAATATTTGTAAAGAATTGCATCCCATCTCCAGAGCCCAACGCAAAAGTAATTTCACGGTTAGAATCTCTGCGAAGTTATTTGTCCCCCTTTCGAAACCTATTTTTAATTTTAGGTGATGTGACTTGTTGAGGTGAAGAGCTATACCTCCACCACACATTCCTTGTTCATTCCATACTCCATCGAAATAGGCCCAATGGATTTCATAGTTTATATCATCCACCATTAACACCCTAGGGTTTGAGATTTATTCCTTCGCTAGCATTAGAAAGTAAATCGTTGTAATTTTCGATGTAATGAGGATTGGTGCCAATACCTAATCCCTGGAAATTTCCTTGTTCCTCGCTAACCGAAATCCCCAACATAAAAAAATAGGGATGTTTCTGTACAAGTTGTCTCGATCCAGGCCACACCATGATTTTGATGTTTTTGAAAAATGCAACAATAAATTCTCAATTTGATTTTTACTTGATTTAATTGAGAAAAATTGAATTTCCTCATCAACATACAACTTGGATGATGTTAAATTGTGTGACATGGCTTGTGTCACCCAATTTACTCAGTAAATTCGATTTGGAGGAGTTAGAGTTTAGTTTTGCATGTGTGATGTCTGATTGGTAATTTGTAGCAATCAAGATCAGCTATCTCAGGTTGTTACTAGTTAAACTAGTTCCAACCTTTGGAGGAACTAGTGGAAGGTTAGTTAAGAAGTGGAACTTCATTCAAACTCAGTGATCATCAAGTTAATTGATTAATCAACCCAAAATATCTAGTGCACATAGAGAATTTGAGTTACCTAGTTGAGGTGGAGAATCCCATGATTTCGATGTTTTTGAAAAATACATCAATAAATTCTCAATTTGATTTTTCCCTGATTTACTTGAGAAAAATTTAATTTCCTCATCAACAAATGATGTTAACTTTTGTGACATGGCTTGTGTCACCCAATTTACTCAATAAATTCGATTTGGAGGAATTAGAGGCCAGTTCTGCATGTGTGATTTCTAATTTGTAGCAATCAAGATTAGTTATGTCAAGCTATTTTCAGTTAAACTAGTTCCAACCTTTGGGGGGACTAGTAAAAATTCAACTAAGAAGTGGAAATTCATTCAAACTCAATGATCATCTAGTTAATTGATTAATCAACCCAAAATATCTAGTTGAGGTGGAGTTTCCAAGGTAGTGTAACATCAGTTGTAGACTAGCCTTGAGTGTACATGTGTTGCATGTAGTCAAATGACCAACATAATGGAATTGCATAATTTAATTGACGAAATTTCCTAAATAATAGGGTCTAGTTCCTCGAGGAATAAAGCAAGGAAATAGGAGTTGAAGCCAAGGTAAGATTTGACTAAGTCTGGGTCGGAGGCCTTGAGTGAGCAGAGAGATAGGTTTTACACCTGCAGGGTGAGATCAGTTGAGAAAAGCATGTATAATACATCTCTATTCATTTGATTAAGGCACGTAGAAATTGGGGATTTTAGCATATTTCTTTCCCCAGATAAAAGTATTTGTTGCATGTGTGTTATTTCTTCTTGCATGTCTAATATTGTTGTTCTAAATTGTGAAATAATGTCCACATAGCAGTAGTGTAGGTTTGTGTCTTGTGATTTTGATTAAAAAATCAGGAACAGTTGAAAATATACAACCTGATTTCTACATGGTATCAAAGCTTGATTCACATTATAGCAGGAAATTCAAAGTTCTTTCTTAGAGGTTTGAATTTGAAGATAAGTGTCAAATCTGAGAAGATGGCCTTCAATGGAATAAGGCTAGAGTATGCCTTGGAAGTAACCTCTAATTTTGTTGCATGGAAGGACCACATTGAGGTAGTATTGGATGACAGTGGATTGCTAGAATACATCAAGACAAATGTTTCAAAACCTCAAGCATCTAATACCCAGAACCTTGCTCAATGGAAGAAATATGGAATGAAGGTGAGGATAATAACCTTGGATGAAGTACAGGATTATATTATCTCGAATCTCCATGGAAAATAAACTTTGTTCGTGATGTGGAAAGAAATGATAATTGTTTGACAATAATAGTGACCATCGGAAGCCGATACTCAAGGATTAATTTTGAAGCATCAAGATGTAAAAGAATCAAACAATTCCGTAGTATCTAAGCAAGCTTACGCCATGTCATGATGAACTTGGCAAGGTTAGTGTTAATGTCCCTGGAGAAGACTTGGTAACCTAAGCCCTTTTAGGCATTCCCAAGAGTTGGCATAGCTATCAAGATTCCGTGAATGGGAGGGAGAAAATATGGAGTTGGAAGCACTTATGGTATGATTTGGTACAAGAGGAAATAAGCCAAAAGACTAGATATGGGACTTCATCCAAGGGTGAGGATGAAGAAAAAATTTCATTACCTGGAAAGGAAAAGATCGAAAAAGGTAAGAAATCCCAATCCAAACCAAAATCTAGTCAAGGGGGAAAGAAGAAAGATTTGTCAAAAAATAAATGCTTCCATTTTCATGAATTTGATAACTATGCAACGAAGTGTCTACACAAGAAGGAAAGCAAGAAGACCTCTGGAGGAGGGGCAAGTTAAGCTTTGGCTTCACAGTTCAAGCTTGAATTTACCCTTGTTGCATGTATGGCCAACCCTGTGATGGGGAGTGTGTTGTACTTGGACTTAGGTGCATCATTCCACATGACAAGAAATAGAGATTTTTTCAGTCACTTGGAGGAGAAATATTTGCAGATACACATCAATATGGGGGATGACGGAAGCTATAGCGTGACCAATATTAATGCAGTTACTTTCCAGAGGGAGTTGTTAGGTTCCTATACTAATAGGAGTCATAATTCTGAATGACTAAGGTTAAGCCTTGTAATAATGTACATACCTTTGCTTTCTACAAATGTTTTCCATATTAAAAATTAAAAAATGTAAATAGGGTATGTCGTAAAAGAAATATCAAAGGACAAAAAGAAGAAGAGAAGGTCAACAAATGAAAATATATGAACCCCAAAAACAAAAAGAGACCATGAAAGTGTGCAAGTCTAAATGCCACTATTATTTTACTTCTTCTGCAAATAATGGTTGTGTGCAGCTTGTCATACATGCAACAACCCATGGTAATCAAACTGTTTAATCTTGGTTATTTCATGCTTTGAATTTTATGTTTATAGTTAGAGAATAAAATCTAACCAAACAACTTAATCCTGGTAGATCATTAGATAGGTAGAGAAAATAAAAGGAGCTCATCAACTTAATCTGAGCCCTTGGAAGATATAAGGTTAGAATTAGATATTTAATTTCTAAAAGAAAAGGGAAGAAAAGGGTATGCTAGCCTAAATGCACCCACATAAAAATAAGAATAAAATGTTAGGGTAAGTAATGGGTAAGTAGAAGAAAGGTTGTTGAAGTATAAAGTTGATTGGATCAAAACACAGTCATCATGCTTAGACATATGTGCTAATATGTATGATTAATTATGAAGGAAAAAGAAAAGGTTTACAAGTTAATTTAATTAACTCCCCCTCAGTCATTTTTTCCCCTATACTTACAAATTTCCTATCCACAAGCATGTTCTAGTAATTTTAATCCTTCAAAGTCAAAGAGGCTCAGAGCATTTCTATGACTTTTGATGGGACCAAACTCTCGACTTAATGACTTATGGACATTAAGTGCTAGAATTCCCTTCACTAAAGTCATTTGCCTTCATTACCCTAATGAAACCCCTTTTCCTATTGTTAAACACCATTTTCCTATGAAAAGTAAAAATCCCATGTTAAGTCCCATTTTCGCTCAAAAACCCACAAAAAGGCGTTATCCTAAGTAGAAGTGTTAAATGATTATGTCGGGCATCACAATAAACAAATCGCGCCTAAAAAACATATTTTACACTATGCATAGTGTATTTTACATTCTCGCACATTCATTTCATATTAACATGCTAACCTAATGTATTACCTCCCCGATATACTTTTTCTCGTATATTAATTAAATCCCATAAATAAATACCCCCAACCCTTAGTTTAAATATAAACTATAGTTGACCCTATTAATATACGCTAGCGTGATGAACCTAAGCTAACCTTGTCATTAAGCCCCTCTCGATCATTTTAAACCCGTGATTAAATCTTAAATGATCACAATCTTCTATAATTAAAGCCCCTAGGACCCCTTAAATCTCATTTCATTTCATCTGCACACCTCCCTCACCCGACTATCATTCGATCACCATCCACCTCATCCGACAATCCACATCCATATCAGCCGTGTTTTATGGCCGACCATTACCTACCCGATAAAGCGGTTTTCCCTCAAACCCCAACTGCTATGTGGTAGACGTGAAGGTAGATCAGGTGACCCCTCCCAAATACCACCTTCACCAAAAAAGTGGTGTCATGGCCTAGGAAACCGCTTCCCCGCATAAGACAAGACCATCATTGTTCGCTTAACTAATCTCTCGCCAAATTTAAAAAGTTTCCCGTTAAAACCCTGAAAACCCTCCTTTTCATTCCTTTTGCCCCATTTCACATTAAAACCTATCACACCCTTTCGGCGCCACCCTGAACCTCTACAACACAATAAGACCTTTGATTACTTTCAAAACATTGCCACGACTCCTTCCCCACACATCCCTGTGCGATAAAGACATCAATTGCCTTTCTAGCCCACCTATGTTTTCTTAATGATTGTTTTATTTTGCAGGTAATTAGCATAAGACCAGAGCTTGGATAAACAATTTCGATACTAGTCACAAAACTTGTTTACTCCAAGACTCGGAAGGAAATCTATTAAAAAACCTTCATTCATAAGAAGAAAACTTTTATACACAGAACGGAGAAAAAATCATTCACATAGAGACATTGACTGTTAAAACAAAGGAACCAGACAGAGCATACAGTCAAAAGGAAAACATATCAAACCTATAGAAATTCGATCAATGTCCATTACCATATGATGATACATATTAAAAACTAAATGATTTAACGTTAAAATACACACTAAAGAGTTAAAATGTACAGTAAAAGTAAAAACACAGTAAAATATATTGACATGTCATCAAAGTAAAAGTGTATCAGATGAAAGAGTATCAGTAAAAGTGTATCAAATTGAAAAATCAAAGTGAAAAAAGATGAAATCAAAGCAGAAATGGTACATTTTCCAGAAATTTCATGTTTAAGTCATAATTTTACAAAAACTATTGTGGCCAATCCAAGATGCAATTCGAGACACTGGAGGAGGTTTGTGTTCCTAAAAATCCATTCTACAAAAACGTATCTCACTTTTTACACAGGTATTATAAAAAGGAGATAAATGCATATCTTTGGAGCCTATTTTTCGGACAATGCAAAGTCTTGTTTTGACATATTTTGTAGAGAATATTGTGAACAACTAGAGCTGAATTTTCGGAAACTGAAATGGTTCGATCTCAATCATATATTTATCTACAATAACCTCTTTGACATATTACATATCTATCTCAGATTGAGATATACAATGGTATCATTGGACCCTAATTTTTCAGAATTTTTTGGGCAGAATGCACAAAGGAAGGAATTAGTTAGTGACTTGGAAGCCTCATAATCAATTAAGATTTGCTATCAAATTCAAATTTCTCTTCTTTTCCACCATAGATCCATAAATATAGTGCCAAATAGATTCATTAGTTTTGAGTGTCCTTTATTTAAGTTATAATAATGTAAATGAGTTTGAGATATTTGTAAAACGAATCTTGATATTTTTTCAAGATATTTCAGTTTAAATTTGTATAAAGACTTCTTCATTTAAAGTATTTCAGGCACATTCTTAGACATTTCTATAGACTTCTTGATCACTGAGCCAACAAGCTGGATTAAGGAATAAAGATTATACATTTCAAAGGATTCATGTGTTGAGCAAGTGCAAACAAGTATTTTCTCATGTTGTTCTTATCTTTCTTAAAGTTTTCCATAATGTATATCTAAATTTGAGTGCTATAACTGGAGTATTATCTCAGAATTTGTTTAATTACACTATGTTTTAACAGCTAGGAAAATACATGTTTTATACTGATATCTAAGTTAAGGAATTCTTAATTGATCCTTAGTTTAGGTTGTTTCTTTACGATCTATAGCAAAGGATTCCTAATTGTCTTTTGTTCATGATTACCCTTTGTTCCTCGTTTCAATATTGGTTTGAGAATTCTTAATTTCTCTCTCACCCTCGTTAAGACAATTTCACCCCTCCGGCCAGAGAGGCCTGTACTTTACTTTGCTAGCTTGCCCTTTGAACATTCCCTTTAGTGAGTTGATCCATTTCTACTGCCCTTCTGTTGACTCCATAGCCCAATGGTCTAAAGACATCATTCTATCTATCGATTTCAAGGATCCCACCACCCAATCTTGAGTACAAATCAAAAACCCTAGAACGTTCATAACTAGCGTAAAATCACATAACTAAAACAAAGTTAAATTATAAACAGAGAGCCCTCTCTGAGCATCAGGAAAACTAGGTCCTGATCTCCAAAAGTGGTTTGTAGTTACCTCAGTGATTTCTTTCTTTAACCTTGAGAAAATATTGAGTGATAATAGGAGTCAGGCTCCCCCCTCATCCTCAAGGATGTCATGTTCATTCCAAGCCTTAAGAAAAATATCTACTTTATTGTAGTTTTGGAAGCCTGTAGTTGCAATGTGATCTTAAACAAAGGAAGTGAATTCATGAGACACGTAGCCACGAGATAGGTGGATTAGATTGGGGTTCATGCGAAGAACTTGTACAAGCTATATGTGGAGGATTCTACTACATTGATCGAAAAGGTGGAGAAGGTGTAGAACCGCAATGTTGGTGAACTTTGGCATAGAATACTTGGTCGCTTCCATCATGGAACTTTGAAGATCATACAATAGATAACCGCAGGCCTTTCCAAAGGAGCACTTAAGTATTAGGATGTATGAAAAGGATGTACTTTGGGGAAGTACATGAAATCCACATTCCATGATCAAGAGAACAAAGCACATGCAGTCCTTAAAAAGATCCACTCTGATGTTTGTGGATCTTTCTCAATAGCCTCCACTAGAAAGCACAAATATTTTGTCATTTGTGTTGATGGATTCTCACAGAAATATTGGATCTTATTCACACGAAAGAAGGATGAGCCATTCTCCTAGTTCATAGAATTCAAGGCACTGGTTGATAAAGAAACGAGAAAGAAGGTGAAGGCTCTCAGGAGCGATAACGATGATGAGTACGTGTCGAATGAATTTAAAAAAAAATTGTGTAAAAGAAGCCATTAGAAGAGAGTTGAAAACACCCCTCAACCCATAGCAAAATGGGGTGGTTGAGAGAAAGAAACGTAACATTGTGGAAGAGGGTGATGTTGTAGGATCAACGCATACCTATGCATTTGTGGGCTGAGGCATGCAACACAACAACCTATTTGCATAACTAGATTCCTCATCAGATTCTGGGCATGATTACAATGGATGAGGCTTTCTCGAGGAGAAGGTTGGCTATGTCGCACTTTAGGATTTTCGGAGCCTCTGTTTACTTCCATGTCTCCAAAGAATCAAGGAAGCATGGAGAGCTTATAGTAGAACTGGGGGTCTTTGTGGGTTACACAGAAACTCCTCTGCCATCCCTCAAAATGATAGTTGTGCAAAGGGATCTAAAATTTGATGAATACAAAGAGATGCAGTGCTCTCTTGAGAGGGAGCTTTAGATCCCACTAGAATAGGACATTTTATTTCCAAAGGAGGAACCTCAAGAAATTGTGGAGTAACCACAAGTTGAGGAATAGAGAGTGGAGACATCCACTCAAGCATAATCATCTAGAGAAGGAAAAAAAATAACTAGGGAAGTTGAGAAATTTGTGCAGGATGCGAGGCAGAATGTGGGTGCTCCTTAAAATCAGTGCAGACAAAGAAGACCACTAGATCAGTACACTATCTACATGGCTCTAATTACTGAGCTCGTAGAAACTAAGCCATCCTCTTTCAAGGAAGTAGTAGAGAAACCTATCTGGGTTGATGCAATGGTGGAGGAATATGAATCCATTGTAAATAACAATGTTTTGGAGGTGGTCCCAAGACCAGCAGATAAATTAGTTGTGGGATCGGGATAGATCTTCAAGATAAAGAATACAGCACACAAAAGCATAGAAAATTACAATACCATATTTGTGGCTAAGGGGTACTCTCAAGTTGAGGGGATTGACTATGAGGAGACATTTTCTCTTGTAGCAAGGTATGCATCCATCATATCAATTCTTGCTTTGGCTACATAGATGGGGAAGAAGATCCACCAAATGGATGTAAAAACAACATTCCTCAGTGGAATTATTGAGGAGTGGTGAATATTGAGCAACGAGAAGGCTTTGATGATTTTGATCGGGTGTCTCATGTGTGCTAACTCAAGTGATTGTTGTACAGTGTCATGTAAGCATCTTGTGCTTGGTACACCAGGATCTATAGCTATCTCACTAGTTTGGGGCTTCACCAAAAGTGAAGCGGATGTAAACCTCTATCATATCTTAGTAGAAGGTATTTTTTTTATTATTGTCTTATATGTTGATGACTTGACTTTAATTGGTGATGAACAACTGATATGATCTTGCAAGGAGGACCTTACCAAAGATTTTTAAGTGAAGGACATGGGTCTCATGCACTAATTCCTCAGATTGGTAGTATGGAAAGGTGATGGGGAACTATTTGTCTCTCAGGGCAAGTATGCCAACTAGATACTTCAGAGGTTCCACATGGATAGTTGCAAACCCATGGAGAAACCCCTAGCGACCAACTGGAGGAAAGAGGATGCCATTTTAGGTGAGGAAGTTGATGCTACTATTTACTGGAAGTTGGTGGGTTCACTAATGTGTCTTGTGAACACATGACTAGATATGTGCTATGCAGTCAACCATCTAGAAAAAACTATGGTTATGCCAACCAAATTATTTTGGAGGGAAGCTAAGCATGTTCTACGGTACCTCAGAGGAAATACCTAGTTTGGACTGTGGTATAAAGGGATAGATGGAGTGAAGCTATGTGTCTTCACAGATGCAGATTGGGCATGAAGTCCATCACACTGAAAGAGTACATGAGGTGGAATTTTCAGTGTTGGGTCCAAAGGTCTGTGGCACTCAACTCAAAAAAACTAGAATACATGGTTGTTAGTGAAGTAACATGTGAGGCGATCTCGATGAGAAATATACTTGTTGGATTGTTTGGTCAGATGATCGATACAACTGCCATTTACTATGATAATCAACCATATTCAATTATAGTCAACCATAGCCAAGGATTAAAAACTTTCTGTATTAATATTAAGGAGGTTTAATATGATTTATTAATATCATTTTATAATAATGTTTATTAAGTTTTATATCTAAAAGGTCTAGAAATTCTCATTGTAGATTAATCTGATTATGCAATTTACTAAAGGAAAATACTTAATCTAGTTCTACAATGAAACTTGCCGAAGCTTAACTAATTTTACCAAGATCAAACACAAAAAATATAACACAGAAGAAGAATCAATCACACATGAAACCCAAAAGAATACTCTGGGGAAAGCCTCAGCTAAAAACCCTACTATCTCTATTATCATACAAGGTGGAAATACATCAATATTACACAAAGCCTTAGCTCCCACAGCTAACCAACTCTTAGTACAATCCTCTTGGATGTTCATAGGCAAATAAGGCTTCTCACAAACCTTCTCCTCTGTCCTCCAAGCCTCCTATTTCCTTGCACTGTTTTCCCTGGGTGTTCCTGTTGTAACCTTGTGTGACATTGGTCTTAGACACTACTCCAACACACTGTCAAACTGCACAATACTCAAGGAACCTTATTCCTTCTGCATGGATGAGTTTCCTTTATAGTAAAATTCCTCCAACTGATAGTACAATGTCCCTGTCTTTAATCTCAACTGGACCTTTATCTAAACTAACATGTATGAGTTATTTATGAGAGATTATTCAGTTATCTGGAGTACACTAGTTTCATGCATGCATGCAGTAACTGACTGAACTCACAATCAATTCCACAAACTACTTGGAACTAATCTAACTGGACTTAACTCAGTTAATTGAGCTAACTAATTACAACTCAAATACAACTCATCCTTATCTCCTTAATTAAGGGATAATTTCCTCAATCAAAGGGATA
>APFE030005986.1:0-31424 GCA_000404065.3 Pinus taeda
TATCTGGTCAATTAATTTCTTTTTCAAACCCAGAACATATACACTACTTCAGTTAGAGAAAACCACGTATATATGCAACTACAGATAAGGAAACCCGCATATACCATACTGACTTATAATTTAAAATATTCTACAGATGTTGAACATTAATATGTGCATCAGGATCATATAAACAGTAACCAGGAACAGAAAAATAAAGCAGAAGACAATCACACACAAGAACACAAGATATAAGGTGGAAACCCATTGTGGGTGAAAACCACCTGCTGCAATATGTCTCTATCTTTTCAATTAGAAACTCTTTCTTACAATGATTTTGTACTGGTGCATGCCTTTACCAGTACGTGGGCTGCTACCTGTAGAGAGCTACAACCCTCTCTCATTTTCCAGCTTCTCTTGGAAGGGAGCTACAACCCCCTTAGTTCTTGTACTATTTGAGATACTAGTATGTAGGCTGCTACCTGCAGAAGACTACAACCTTCTCTTCCTTCCAGGGACCACGTTTCATAAATTTTCAGACTAGATCCACAAATAACATCAATCAAACATCAAGAATTTATGCATCAACCAATCACCTTTTCACTAATCAAAACTGAATCAAAATAAACACTTCTGTGACGACTATACCCAGATCATAATAACAGTAATCACACCCCACTTCTGAACCCAGAACACTGTAGGAATAAACAGAAGCAACTAAAACATAAATTAAGAGATGTACGCTACTTCACTATTCAGAAACTTGCGTACAGATCTATAAATTCTTTCTTTCAAACATTCAGATATTAATTAACCCATATTATCAGATTTATAGATCAAGCGTGCACCACATATCACAGATCAAAATCATATAGAGATACCACTATTCCAGCCTTAAGATTTTGACCCATCAATAGAACTTATCCTTCTCCTTACACTCAGGTTCCTTCTTCATTCAGATCCAGATCTGCACCATAACCCAGTCACAGTATTCCAAATCTAGCACTTTATCCGATATTCAATAATTCAGAAGATGCCTTTGCCAAATGATCTCCTTCCTCTTTTATAACCTTAAGTCTTTCACAATACCACGGACCAAAAACCATAACAATTCAATACCATGGACCCAATACTTGGGATCAACACTTTTGGATGCAATACCACGAACCAAAACCATAGGATCAAAAACTGTCGGACTAATACCATGAACCAACCATAAGATTTCCCATGTGCGTGTGCTTTTCTCTGCAATGAAAGTGCGTTTTTCTCTGCATGAAAAGGAACTTTTCTCTGCATGAAAGTGCGTGAACTTTTCTCTTCATGAAAGGAACTTTTCTCTACATGAAAGTGCGTGAACTTTTCTCTGTGTGAAAGGAAATTTTCTTTGCATGAAAGTGCGTGAACTTTTCTCTTCATGAAAGGAAGCTTTTTCTGCATGAAAGTGCGTGAACTTTTCTCTGCGTGAAAGTCCGTGAACCAGAAAATAACTTTGTTGCACTATAATTTATCATCTGAGATGAGTGGGTTGCCATCAAGTACAACATATGTATCATAATGCCAACACATAGACACCACAATGCAGCTGTCAATTCTCCACAAAAATTAGGTCCAAAGCTACCCCTATACTAAGAAGAAAAAAGCAGTAATAAATAGAATTTGGAAATGTTTGCCCTCTATACTCTGCTAGAAACTATGGCTAGCTAGAAACAAGTGCATATTTAAGGGACAAAAGCCAAGCATAGGGACTATTATATCGAAAAATTGGGGACAAGTTTCGAAAATAATAGGTATAAATGAAGGAGTAAGAATCGATCAGAACAACTTGCAACAAGAAGAAAGAGAATGGTATAGAAAATCTCTACTTGAAGACAAATCTGAAGTTTACAAAAAAATAAAATAAAGGCATGGCAAAAAATAGGGATTGGAAACTTTGTTTGAACGACACGGAAATGGTAGAGTGGATCAAAGAACAAAAAAAGTACATATTATTTTTTGATGGAGCCTCAAAGAATAATCCATGCAGAGCATGGGTAGGTGGCCTAATCCTAGATCCGACTGGTAAGGGAATAACAACATATGAATGGGGCCTAGGAAAGATGAAAAATAATAGGGCAAAAGCATATAGCTTGTTGATTGGCACTAAGATTTAAAAAAAAAAAAAAAAGATAAAAGAGCCAATAATAATTGGGGACTCTGCCATCATCATAGCAATGATGGAAGCAGAGAAGGAATTCAAAAGTTTAGCCTTAAACAAAATAAGACAAAGAATCATATCACACACAAAAAAACATGGGGAAAATAGCTTATAAGCATGTCTTAAGAACTCAAAACAAGGATGTAGATTCAATAGCCAACAAGGCAGTGGAAAGACAAGCGGGGAATGTGAAAGAAAACAAAAAAATCTATGAAGAAAACATCCCATAATTTGTTCTCCTTTGAGAATTGGTTTGAAAACCATATAAGGACACATAACATCAAATCATCAAGCAGAGAGAAGGAAGCTAGTAGCAATAAGCAAGAGATTCCCTTACAGTTGTCAGTATATATAATCAAGTATAATCCTTCTCATTCAAAGATGAGGATCCAAATAATTCCCTAAAGGACTCATCGCGATCTGAATCAAGCCAGCAATCATCCTCGTGATTTGAATGAAACACGTAAAGGACATATCGGGCACAATCAAAACAAAGGAAGCATCGATTGCCATCCTCATTGGGTAGTGGACATATGTGTTGTTATGAGGGAAAAAACTGTGAAGGAAATCCATAATAACAGGTATACACATTACACAAATAGTTATAAATTGAAGGATCAACAAAGGCATCCTCAACACTTGGGAAATCAGTGGGAGAATTTCATAGTAGGAAATATAAGAGGTAATAGAATAGAGTGCAAAAGTAGAGAGCATCACAAGTCCAAGTGGAACAAAGATCAACAAAGTCTTGCAGTTGGAGATCCTAGAGCTGATTACAAGTTGGGTAAAATCACTCAGACCCAAGGTAACAACTTTTCCTTATTTCTTAGTTGTTATTCACAACATCATCTTCATTTCAGTGTTAGGACTGATAAAAGATTTAGTGTTGTCTTGTTGCATGATAATCGGCCTCATAGACCCCTCCTAAGCTGCATTCCGATTTCATGTGATCCCCTCCATCTTCACATCGCCCTCAACATCAAAATTTAGCTTTTAGATCCAAAGATCAAAATATTCTCTTTTTATGGTAATAGCATCATTCTATGTCTCTGTTATCACACTCAGCTTCATCCACTTTTCAGCGTTAGGACTGATAAAAATTTTAGTGTTATCTCGTTGCTTGATTATCAGCCTCATAGAACCCATTTGAGACACATTCTCACTTCTTTCTATTCCATTCATCTTCGTCTCACTCTCAAAAACAAATCTCAACTCTTAGATCCTAAGTCCATAATCCTCTTTCCTCTAATTTCACATAAGCAGAATAGTAATCTTCTCTGCAATTGTAAGTTGGAGGTGCAATATAAGCAGCAATACAGGACCAACAAAGAATCCAAGCAGATAGCTCAAAGAGTTTAGACAGAAGTCAAAAGAAGCAAAAACAAAAGAAGTAACCAACTCAAGCACAAAGATCCTTCTCCAAGCAAAAGAAATCTTGTTGAAAGACCAAACTAGAAAGGAAATATGTCTTGCAATCCACTTGAAAAAGTTGAAAAGAACGAGAGTTGTCCGATGTGTCGAGCTAATAGATTTATGGTAGGTTGCTTCATCCAAACTCTAAAATATCTATGATCTGAGATGAGGATTATAAGTGTCCATAAGCAAAGTGAAATAGACAAGCAAAGAGCAAAAATTGAAGAACGGAAGGATAAGTGCAAGCACTTGGAGGATGTCGTGGACTACATCAACTCACTGAATCAAAGTTAGCAGGGAGAGACTTCCTCAAAGCACAACAAGAAAAGAGGACAACAGCCAAAAGAGTCAGTGAACCAATTTTGGTGAACATTATGCATTCATCTAACCATGCTTTGTAAATTCTGTTTGTTACTTGGGCAGTTTGTTAGACAATATGTTTTCATAAATTTTTAGAACTTTAGAATTAAAGTCTCAAAAGTTGAGGTAGGGACTGTGCTCCCATTTTGTGCCTCTCTTGAGAACCAGTTGTTCCCGGAATGTAATAGGACTTAGCTCCTTTATTTTTTTGTAATACAAAAGTAACCGAACTTGTTAAAAAAAAAAATCCATTTAAGGGCAAAGGAAAAGAAAAGGGTTTCAAAGGGAAGGGAAAGAAAAAATCATCTATCAAGAAGGAAGGAGAGAAATTAACATGCAAACATTGTTCCAAAGAGGATCATGATGAAGCCCATTGTTGGAAGCTTCATCCCGAAATGAAACCAAAGAAATTCAACAAGGGGAAGCAAAAGACAACTGCAACCACTCAACAAGATTCAGGATCTGATTCGGGTGATGAAACTAAAATTACAGCCATGGGTAAGGAAAAGAATCCATTGCTAGCACTAGTACTTTAAATTCACACAATGAAACTCCAAATGAAAAGAAGAGGATAGAACTTTTTCACATAAGGGTGATATCAAAACATAGCAAAATTGATACACTTTTTGACAGTGGCTCTCAAGATAATATTGTCTTTGAAAACATTGTCAAAAGTTTGAACTTGGAAACCATTCCACATCATAAACCATATCCACTTGGATGGGTGCGTGAAAATGCACAATTGCAGGTTACTAGAAAGTGTAAACTGAAATTCGCCATTAATGCAAATTTCATAGGTGAAGTGGAGCTTGATGTTGTGCCATTAGACATATGTGGTATAATTTTGGGCAGCCCATACCTCTATGACAGAAAATCTATCTTCCATAGACATGAAAACAAATACCATTTGTTCAAAGATGGAGTAGAATATATTGTGAGATCTCATAGCAAGAAACTAAATCTTTCACTTGTTAATGTGGGGTAGATGAAAAGACTAGTGAATTCAAGCAAGAATTTTGTGCTTCTATTGATCAAGCCCAAAAATGATGTTGATAATGAAGCTTTTAAAGGTTGTGATTCAAAATTGAAATCTAACTTGGTTGATGTAGTTAACCAATATGATGAGATGTTTCAGGAACCAAAAGGATTGCCTCCCAAGAGAGGAATTCAACATGAGATACAGTTGCAACAAGATTGTCCTCTTCCTAACATTGGCATGTGTAGGATGTTAGTGATGGAAAGTGTAGAAATTAAAAAACAAATTCAAGAGTTGTTGGATAAAGGGATCATCAGGCCATCTTCTTTGCCATGTGGTTCACCTATTGTCTTGGTGTCAAAGAAGGATGGAACATGGCACATGTGCGTGGACTTTCGTGCATTGAACAAGATTACAGTAAAGAACCATCACCCACTGCCTAGAATAGATGATTTACTTGATCAATTGAAAGATGCAAAGTATTTTACTAAGTTGGAATTAAGGAGTAGCTACCATCAAATTAAAATTTCTAAAGGAGACATTTGGAAGATAACATTCAAAACAAAACAAGGTTTGTTCGAATGGCTAGTTATGCCTTTTGGTTTATGTAATGCTCCTGCTACATTCATGTGTGTGATGAATCATGTGTTGAGGCCATTTCTTAATGAGTTTGTTATAGTCTACTTAGATGATATCTTAATTTTCAGTAAATCTCGTGATGAAAATGTCATGCATGTGAGAAAATTATTTGATATCTTAAAGAAAGGACAATTGTATTTAAAGATGTCAAAGTGTAAGTTTGGAAAAACTTCTTTAGTTTACTTGGGTCATATTGTTGGAGGAGGTGAGCTGAAAATAGATCCCTCCAAGGTTGATGTCATTTTGAATTGGCCAAAGCCCAAGACAGTTATTGAGGTAAGAAGTTTTTTGGGAGCAGCCCAATATTGGTGGAAGTTCATTGCTAACTTTTCTTCTACAACAACTCTTTTGTGTGCATTGACAAGTGTGAAAAAAAAAATTAGTGGGGAGGCAAATAGCAAGAGTCCTTTGATGCATTGAAGGAAAAGCTCAATTCAACTCCAGTACTTGCACTTCCAGACTTGAGTCAATAATTTGAGATTCAGATTGATGCTAGTGACTACACCATGGGTGTAGTCCTCATGCAACATGGTAAGCATGTTTGTTTTCATTCAAAAAATTTTAATGGTGTAGTGATTAATTATCCTACATACGAAAAATAATTGCATGCATTGGTGCAAAGTGTGAAAAAGTGGATACACTACTTGATGGGTGAGGAAATAATTATTCACATTGATCATCATCCATTGCAATACTTGCAATCTCAATCAAAGTTACAACAATCAAGGCACTTTCGATGGATGGGTTTTCTTCAACAATTCCACTTTGTAATTAGGTATAAGAAAGGTATATATAATAAAGTTGTTGATATGCTTTCTAGGCCTATTTTTAGTTTAGTTACTTCACTCAAGCATAATTATGTTTTGCATTAAAGTTACATTGAGAAATACGCATTAGATAATGACTATGAGGATGTTTATGCAAGCTTGAGTCAAGGTAACTAAGTAGAGGAATTGGATTATCATTTGCATGATAAATTGTTGTACCAACATCATAAGAGAGGCACATACTTCTCTTATTGTTGGTCATTTCGGTGTAAGTAAGATGGTGGCACGTCTACAGAGGTATTGTTATTAGCCTCGTATGCTTGAAAGTGTGTCATGTTTTATTAAAGGATGTTCATTATGTGTAGTCAATAAGCCTAGCAATAGGAAGTTAGGACTGTACACACCACTTCTAGTTCCTTCCCAACCGTGGGAGAGTGTTTCTATGGATTTTGTAGGAGGCCTTTCATTGTCAAAAAGAGGTCACGATTATTTGTATGTAGTTGTGGATAGGTTCAACAAAATGTGTATTTTGATGCCATGTAAAAAGCAAGTTACAGCTGAACAAACTACTCAGTTATTTTTTCAGAATGTATGGGTGCAATTTGGATTGCCCACATCCATTTTAGTGATCGAGATTCTCTCTTTGTTGGGAATTTTTGGTCAAGATTGTGGGGATTCATGGACACCAAATTAAAAAAGAGTACAACATTTCATCTGCAAATAGATGGTCAAACAGATATGGCGAACAGGACAATGATACATCTTCTTCGTGGATATTGCAACAAGCATCCTAAGTTGTAGGATGAAAATTTGCACTATATTCAGCATGCCTACAACCAAGCCAAGCACTCTTCAACTCAAACATCACCATTTGAGGCATGTTTTGGATACTTGCCTAAGTCTCCTTTGGATTTCATTTTTGGCAAAGATGTTGCTATTGATGGTCATGGTGAGATAGATAAAGAAAGAATGTTCATTGAACAAATCCAATTGGTACACCAAAGAGTTCAAGAATAGCTTGAAAAGAGCTGAGGCAAGTACAAAACAAGGCATGACAAGGATCATGTAGATCACAAGTTTCAAGTCGGTGATGAAGTTTGGCTTCACATTAAAAAAGAGAGGCTCCAAGAAGAAGGTAAAAAGCTAAAACCAATTAGATATCATTCATTCATAATTTTGGAAAATATTGGTAATAATGCCTTCAGGTTGGATTTGCCTTCATATATGCAAATTTATGTTGTTGTGAATGTTGAGAACTTAAGTTTGTATGAGGCTCCATTGATTGAAGATCAAGGAGAAAATGTCCAAATTTATTCCATATAGGATTTTTCTCCTGAATACCTTAATGAACTACAACAATACACCATTCTTGACAGAAGAACAAGCTCTTCAAAATGAGGGAATGTGGATTACCTTTGAGTGGGGCTCAAGGGAACAAATCCTTCAAAGGCTAAATGGATCGAGATTGGAAAGGTGAGGGAAATGTACCTTCACCTGTTGGACAACTAAAAGTGATCTTTTGGGGTCCAAAAGGCTTCCAGTGGGGAGGAATGATCAGGTGCTCAAAAATAACTCAAAATTCAAATTGGATTGGTGTGGAACCTAGACAAATGCGTAGTGCTCGTCATCTTGAATCTGTCACAACTCGTTTCACACGAAACGAACTCCATACGACTCTAGAAACGAATTATGTTCACTTTCCCAAATAGGGGAATTTTCAACAAAAAAAGGAAAACCTAGTCAGCAGTATGTATTACTGACGTGGTGTTGAATGGGCAGGGGATGTGGACATTGAATTGGTCAAAGGGATCCTTAGCTAATGAAATTGTTCCAAGTGACACATTCTGACTGGTCAGATTTTAGTGGTTTTTATTGGTTGGAATGAGGGCTAACCATAGTCTGACACATGGCCTAGCTAGAGGTCACCACATCGCATTTCGAGAGGCCACAAAAAATATTGCTCTAGTCTGGGCAGAGGCAGTGGGGCTCGAACTCGCGACCTCCCAACGCACACCAAAGCCCATTATCAATGCACCATGTGGATGTTACTTAACTATATATCTTGTGCTTTTGTTACAAAGTTTGTTGTTGCATAGTATGGAGGTTGGGGCGGACTTAACCACCCATGTGAACACCACTCTCGTTAGCCGCCAGCATTTTTGCCTAACTTCCAACATTTAAATAACCATCGGAGGAAAGGGGCCAGCGCCAGGGGCTAGCCCCTGAGCGCATGGCCCCCATATGACCTAATCTCCTAATTTTTAGGCCTTGGCAACCAAATTAACCACACAAAAAATCCGCCCGGATTTCGGTAGATTTGGTGGCCCATTAGCAGAAATCTTGGTGAAAATGAGTGTTCGGTGTCAAATTTTGGGCAATTTGTGGAGCGAATATTGGAGAAACTAGGAGAGGCCATGACTTCTTCAATTTTCGACCAAATTGGGTGTAGAAAGAGGTTAAGTAGTCATTTTTTGACATGCTAGACTGATTGGAGCAAGTTGCAGAATAATTTGAGCATTGTAAACACATATTTTACACATTTGAGCATAATATAGAGGCCTAAGCCATTGGAAGCTGAACCAAGGAGACATAACCCAGGAGGGTGAACTCCTTCATCATGTTCATGTTGTAATGTGTTGTTGGTGATGTTTTTTACATTTATATGTTGTTGTTCAGTTTCTTATTTATGTTAAAATTGCTCATAAAATTAACATAAAAACTCATTTTCACTTGCAATAAACTCATGAATCCTTAAGCACATGAATAACATTTTGTTTATAATTTGAGGAAGATCTTAAAATAGAAAAAATAATATTCTTAATCATATCAAATAATAACAACTATGAGAAACATCAAGTATAGAATCAACATGCATATGCATCATCCAACACTCATCCATATGGCAACATCATATGATGCAACCACACACAATCTCCCCTGTGACTACATAGAAGAAACCATCAAATGTCTCATCACATGAGGCTAAGAACCACATTGTCATAACATAATATGAGGCATAACATGAACAAATCCAAGCGGATCATAATGCCAATAATGTATGGCTGAAGTAATAAGAGTAGATAATGCTCCACCTAAACACATGTCATCTCCAAGCCATAGAGATACCAATTGTTGGGTTGAAATAATCGCTTCCACTACAAACAATGCTTCCTTTGCACCATATGTAACAAATCTCCATAGGACCATGACTCAAGCGACATACACATTGATAAGTACATGGTTGTACTAGTGATATAAAACCTTATATGTGATTATTACATGACCTCATGACTCATGACCATATGACCCAAAAGATAGTACAATACAAGTACATGGCTCCTTGAGCGTATTACATGAATACATCAATGAAATACATGGTTTCTATAATCATCTCCTATGTGCCAATGACTCAAAAATATAATACAACATGATTGTTGCATCATCATTAACCCATACATGTGGCTGCAAAATAGACTCAAGAAGACTCCTCCAAAACATGCCTAACACCATGATGACTCAACATACTATTGACTAGACTCTCAACCAATACATAATGATGAAACAATAGCATATACATTCATGTAGTAATCATCATATAATAGCCTATACAAGGTTGTCCATGTCATAAGTCATCTCAATACATCCTGGAGTCATGATCACAATCTATGCATGGTGTAGGGCGATTTAATTGTATGCTAAATCCTTGTCATTTAATTTGTCACCCGGGGGTTTCGTAAACTTAGAAGAAAACCAAAATATATGGGACCTCAAATGAAACTATTGTAGAAATTTTGTTTAGAATAGAAATGCATATTACAAATAAGTTCTAAGTTTAAAGAAACTAAAAAATCTCTGATTCAAAATGTAGTAAGCAAAAGAAGAGGCTCCTAACTTAGGAGGTCCTAGTTGTCCTTCCTCACAGTACTGTCCTGAAGAATAGAAACTAAAGAGAAGCAGTTTGTGATGTGTAGAAAGCAAGAGAAGGGGCTCCTAACTTAGGAGGTTCTGGTTGTCCTTCCTCACAATTCTACTCCAACAACATTACCATTGCATCAAATCATAAACTAGAATGGAAATCAGAAAGTAAATCACACCTGCATGAAAGGAAATAACGTAAATTAAACTATGTTACAGATGTATGTGAATTGTGGTTGATGGGGATTCGTCCATTCCTCATTGAGAACACATGAACAGCTATCGCTCCTTAAGAATCAAGCAACATTCATAACTCGTAATTACAAGAAAATGATATTATTCATGTTGAATGAACAATCATAAATCCGATGCTAATGAATAATTGACAATTGTTGGCTTCCTTTGAAGGATGCTCCTCTTAGTTATACATGAATTAGGGATATCTTCTCAATAAATGTAAATCACTTAAATATCTACTAGATGCATACTTGTCTCAACTTATCCCTAAATACTAGATACAAATCCCATGACACGTCAAGATATCCATGATATTTCTCCTTGGAATATGGTCCAAGTGAGATCCTTCTAGAACCTCCAAATAAGCCTACACATGTCACAAAACTCATAGCACACATATATAAATGAAACCATGTTAATTTCCTAGTTTTTAATCATATATTCACTTAAAAATACATAAAATAAATAACTTTGGAAAATGATTATTCTAACACATATGATCATGAAGATGGTTACTTGATGTAGGGTTTTAGGCTAAATAATTATGAAATGAGGGTTAAATGGTTATGAAATGATGAAAATATGGATGAAGGTGGAAGAAAATTTTGAGACTCAACACATGGTTGCACAACTTCTCAACCAACTATTAGTGGAAACCAAAAGCATATATATAGCTGAAAATGTGCTCCTTTTTACACTCATGAAGTACATATAAAGTTGCTATAATCACATGGCTGAAAAGGAATGAAAGATAATAAAATAAATCATAAATCTCAATACCATGCATAGCTCCCCCTAAGCTCAATATACCTCCAAGAGACAAGCTAATCCCGTGGACCTGAATGTGCATGAGGCTGAAAAGAACTCATAATATGTTGTTGCAAACTCTATTATATGCTTCCCCTGAGGTTATGCACCTCTCATGAATTTTGCAGTCCTCTATAAGTATGCATGAATAATCATGGACTGCAGGAGGGAATGCTCTTCACTAGTGGAAGATTTGAAGCTCCTTCTTCCTCCACATTGTCTTGGGTTGTTTTTTCTCCTCTTTTATCAACAGCTTCTTCTCTTCCTTCTCTTACTTCCTTTCTTTCTTCACTTGATTTGTACTATATCCTCTTGGTTTTTGTTTCTTTTGATGGTTTTGCCTTGAGTAATGGGGTAGAAAACAATATCTTGCCATATGGCCAAATCTATGGCATATATAGTGCTCCACATGGCCAAGAGGATCAACTCTTCATATGCTCATGTTAGATTTAAACCTTGCATGAAATGTGTCTCCTCCAACAGTTGGACCTGCAATCTATTGCCTTATGGCCAAACATGTGACATGAGTAACAATAACCATAAAAAGCACAATTATACCTGTAGGCCAATCTCCTTGGCTGTTGAAATTGCTAGAATCTTTGTTGATGTGATCTATACATTCTACTCTAGCAATTTGTTGCAATATGCCCAAAGTTGTAACAACTATAGCATTGTATCTCATGCATCAAAGGAATGAACTGACTTTGCTTCCTTTCAAATCTTATTGAGTTGCCACGAACATCTCTAGGAGCAAAAGGTCTTCTAAATGTAGTAGCTCCTTGAGATTTTATTTTCTACTATTGGGTTTGTTGCTTGATTGGTTGCTGGTTCTACTTGTTTTTCTGCTGCTGGTTCTTTTGTTTGCTAACTGGCTATTGGATCTGCTTCTTGTTTCCTTGGATCTCACTTTTGTTGCCGGTATTGTTTGCTACATGTTTCTTGGGTTCTTCTTTGGTTTTTTTCCTACATGCAAACTAGACTCACCCTTTTGAAATCCAAGACCATATTTATCCAATGGTGATCTTTGGATCTCAAGCAAATTATACAAGGCACCAATACTCTTCTCCATCTTCTACTGCTTTCTCAAGGAAAGCACTTATTCTTCTAATTTCTCAACCTCTTCTACCTTCACTTGATATTGCTTTCTCATTCCTTCCTCAACATTTTCCGCTTCAACTAAGTTAATCTTTAAGCTAAAAATTTCTCCCTTGAGCTTGGCCTCCTTATCATCACAGATTTGCAACATTTTTTCTTGATCCTTGCATGCAGCTGTTAGTCTAGAGATCTCAGCTTTGAGACCCTTAATAACATTCTCATCTTCACTATGTGTTTCAGGGCGATCTAAATATGAATCCATAAAATTATAACTCGAAAGAAAATCATTAACAATTATACCTTTGGATTCATTATTTTTTGATTTCTTCTCACCATCCGCTGAATAATGTGTACCGGAAGAATGAGACTTTTGTGGTTGAGATTCTTGTTTTTGAAGGCCCTTCTTCTTATTCTTCTTCTTTTTCTCTTCTTCTCATTTTCCAAATTATTGTTGGTACCATCACCAAAAATGGATTCTAGCTTGTCCCACGTATCTTTGGCATGTTTCACACTCACTAGTCTTTTCATATCATCATCATGAAGATTCTTGTATATTATGTATCGTACGTTTGCATCTTGTTGCAAAACTTCATCTGCAACTAGATATTTACCACAACCTTCACGTACTACTTTCCAAATGTTAGGTCCACAAGATAATAATTGATATTTTACATTTCTTGTGCCATACCTTGTAATTTGCAGTAGTGAGGACAGTCATTCTAAAAAAATAATAAAATTTTCTTCAACAAACCCCAGATGTACTCTCCAGTGATCAAGTTGCAACTAAGAGCCCTGCTTTGATACCAATTGTTGGAAAACTTTGAGCACTATTGAGAGGGGGGTTGAATTGGTAGTGTGAAATATATATGACTTTTACCAATTTAAACTTCAATTACTAAATCACACATATGTTAGCAGAAACTCATTAAACATGTGCATCACACAAGCGTAACTTAAAACCATAAGCAGCAATATAACAATAAACATTGAACAAAATCACATCATCACACATAACACAAAATATTTCTAGTGGAAACCCTTTTGGGAGAAAAACTACCCTTGTTGTTGTTGCTCTTCTCCGAATTTCTATTAGTCAAGCAACTGGTCTTTTACATGGCTTGCTAACTCCAATCAACATGGAGACTTGAACTCATATACAAAATGCCATCGCCCATTGGCTAGGAGACTCGATACTACTAATAAGCTCATAATACTTTTCTCTTTATGGATCTACGAACTGCCATCCACTGAAAGCCACCACAATTAATCAATCCTCACCCAACTCCGATTGGACTATCCAACTACCATTGGATTGAGAAACTTGTTCCTTTCGTTGAAGATTCGATGTCACTACTCCACCTCCATGAAGTCATTGCTCCTCACCACTATACAAACCTCCTTTCATTTATTTTCAAATTGGATCCCAAGACACTATGTTCAACAATAAATCATCTCTACATACATGCTCTCAGCATCAAGATCTCATCATCAAATCAAAATAAAACAAATGCACAAAAAATTTTCTTCTCCAATAACAAATTGTGGCCACAATAAAATTTGAATACAATAGATATCAAACTCTCACATCAGAATGTAACTATTGCATACTACAATTAGCAACATTCAACACTAAGGCTATGCACCAAATGTAATAGCAGCTCTTGCAAAAAAAAGTGTGAAGGTCACCAACAAAATAATACCATGCAACATACAAAACTCTCCAAATCGATATCTACTCCAACATCTTTAATTCTAATCTATTCTGTAGCATGCTTTAGATCTGCAGATTGTTCATTCATTAACACTCATAGACTGAAGCATCTATGCTCTACACAAGGTCTGAGGCATCAACACTTTATGCAACCTTCTCCAAGACACTCTCATCCTCAACCAAATAGTACTCAGCTCCAAGATCAAGTATATAAAACATGTAGGGTGAGATTGAGCTTGGGGCTAGGATCAAAGGTGCACAAATTGGACCAAATAAATTCACTAAGGTCACTAATAGTGCACTAAATGCATTCACATCATGAGAGGACATTTTTAAACCATTTTTGACTTTTTCAAATCATTTTGGAAGCCTCTAGGAATTTCCAAGCTAATTTCCTTTTGAACAACGCGAGGAATGTAGAGAAAATCCTGTGAAATGCCTCGATCGCACGCTTGACACTGTCTGAACTCGACCAAAGGATACATTCTCTCTCACAGGATTGTCCCCATGCGACATGGACATTTCAGTCACTCTCGAGCTTGTAAGGGAGTGACTAGGGAAAAGCATAGGTGAAAATAACTTTTTCCTCTTGTTGGTACATCTTCTATAGCTCCTATGCAAGCCTCCAAACCTCTTCCATGGCCTATGACACATCTGCAAGTATATAAAACATTCCTCCCAAGAGCCATTTCCAAGTTGGCCTATAAGGGCCGACAAACAAGATTGGCAAGTGTACCAACAAGTCCTCCACTCTCCAACAAACATCACAACAAGTTGCAACACCTCTAACAGATCTAAATATGTAGCAAGTAGTGTCTCTAATGATCCACTATTGGAGCTAGTGATGTTCATTGTACTTATGTATCTTGGAACTTTTGCTTAATACTTGAATTCATTTGGCCAAGACATTTTCATGCATGGATTTTGGATATTTTAAGGCTACTCTTTGAATATTTATGATTCATGTTCGCTTTCACATGTACTAAAGTAATTGGATTATTTTGGTGCCCTTGGTGCTTAACTTATTGGAAATGTGTTGTAATTATTGTAACGATTATCGCATCTAGGTGAATATTTCACTTGATGTTAGACGAGCCTTTCTCATTCGTGTGTGTCTCCACTAGGGTAGTACTATTACTTATTTTTTAGAGGCTCACTTTATTTCTCCCCTACAGTGAAATAACCTTGATACATATGCAATCGAACATTCACAAGGCACACTCTCTTGCTCATTCAAAAACACATATGTGCTTCTCTCTCGTGCTAACTGCTAAATCCAAGACATATTTTAAGTAAATGATAATCGGGTCGTATTATAGATGGGACTCCTACACCAAATGGTGTGAGGTCTATTTGGGATCTCATATCAGGAAGATCCCATGTATGGTTGTGGTATCCAACATAGTCAACAGATATATTGGTGAGCCTCACATTCCAATGATGAAGATCAACCACATGTGAAAGAAGATGAAGAGAAACCACATGTCATGGAAGAAGAGAAGCCTCATCCTAATGATGAAGAGAAACCACATGAAGAGAAATATCATCCCATAAATGAAGAGCATCCACATGTCAAGGAAGAGAAGAAGTGTCATGATAGGAAGCCTCATGCCAAAAATGGAGAGAAGCCTAAAGTCAAGTCTTACACAAATCGACCAACACTGAAATTTGGGAGACCAATGCCTCAAGAAATCAGGATGATGTATTCAAGATTCCAATTCATAATGGGGCATTCAGAAGTGGAGAACTGAAAATATAATCTCAAGGACAAAACATATTTAGCAAATCTTCACCATATACACCCATGTATGCAGAGACATTTTATGGTTATTGTTACACATGTTTTAACTATGGACACAAAGTTGCAGATTACAAGAGATGTAGCGGAATTCTTGATAGAGGGTTTCATCAAAACCCTAGCCTATAACAATAGAAACTACAACTCTTTTGATCCATTATTGATATCAGATGTAGAGTTCTATCTGAACCATAATATTGGCCACTTTGCCCGAGTTTGCAAAAGTGGCTTGACATGGACCCCACATAACCAGGAAGGAAGGAATGCATAATGTTATCTATGTCACAACACTGGTTATTTTGCACGCAATTGTAGAAGCGTTTTGACGTGGAACCCATAGAATTAGGAAGGAAGTTCATTCACGAGGTAGGAAGACAAGACCACCAGGTTCTGGAAGAGAAAATGGGTCTCTCCATAATCTCTCACATTATTGGTAGATGCACAGAGATAGGGGGATTTTATAAGAGAAGCATACTATTTAGGGGTAGAATCAGCATAGGATATAATGATGTTGTAGGATGTAGTAGGAAAGCATGTTGACAAGGGGATCATGTTAAGGGAAGTTATATCACAACTTTGAAGGATCAGGCAGATTGTCAAGGGGTGTCACCCTTTTCCATTAACGTCAAAGGAGGAGAGAAACTTGGAAGGAACGAGAAATAAAGAGGGTTGCATGATGTAACATGCCTCGGTAAGTTTGGTGTGTTTAAATCAATGACAAAGGGGGAGATTGTTGAGTAGGTTATCATTGATGTCAAAATGGGAGCAGTTGTAGGATGTTGAGAAGGTGTGCAACACATCATTGATGTCATAGTAGGAACAGGTATGCAGGGGATGATGCAATGAGAGGATAAAGTAAATAAACGATAGCCCTAGAGTTTGGTTTGTTTGACAATGGTAATATCCTTCACCTTGATGGATATTTCAATTATGTAGTTCTGTGATCTTGCTTCATAGACCCTCATCATCAAATTCTACTTATTATGTTGATTCTAGTGGTATGTGGAGTGTTGTGTGGGCCCTCGCAGTTTGTGAGATATGCCCAATCAAAGTCAAAGCCCCAGTTCATGGTCCAAAACCCCATAGGCTAATGATGTGGCACCCATTATTTGATGATGTGGAAATTAAGTCGAAAACCAATTTGATGGTCAAGGTTCCACAAGTGATGATGTGGATTCATAAGGTTTTTGTCAGAAATTAAATGATGTCATAAAAATGAATGTTTATGGAAGGTGTCAATATTTATTAAATATAAAGAAAGGGGTTTGTGGAAAGATTAATTCTTGACCCCACAAGTCAAATTCTAAATTAAAAAGGCATGAAGATTGACCTTAATCTTCAGCTCATCAAATTTAAAATTAAATATTTTTAATATTCCCTCCTAAAACCCTATGTCGGCTAACATAAGATATGCATCCTAAACTATATAAGAAGCATTATGTAACATTGTTGAAGATATGTGCTAGAATATCCAACATCTGTGTGGCAAGTCAAGAAGATTTTTTTTGTTGAGATATTTTATAGGTTTTCACTGGGCATATTTTGCAGGTCACGAACTTCATTAGGGCAAGTAAATGTTTATCACTTAAAGCCATCTTCTCTTTGTCCTATGGAGTGAGAATAATTCTGATAAATTGTTTCTAAGACTATAATTTCTTTTTAATTTTTTTTTCTTTCTGGGTTAAGGGTTTCAATTTGGAGTAATATTTGCTCCTTTATCTTGGGGATGCACCTTTTGACTTCTATAGATTGATCTAATTTTTGCAGCTTGAATGATCTCTTGGAAACCTTGATGTTGTGACAACAAGTGGTCTCTTAGAAATGTAGCCAAGTCAATTTGAATACAGGTACCTCTAAAGGCTATTAGAACATCTCTTGTTGAATATCTTTCTAAGATCCATCTCAACCTAAAAGGAGAAATTTTTTGCTCTACAGACAATATGTATAGTGCTCGTTATTATTCTTTACTGTGGATTTGTGCTTGTGACTTTGTAACAACAAGAAAGGGATATTTTCATGCACCAAGCTTCAAGTATAAAAATACAAATATGGGGAGTGCACTTATTACAGCTAAAGATTCGCTAACCTCTGAGTAACACTTAGCATCATTTCCTATTTTCCTATGATTATCATGAAGAAATATGAAATTGAACTATGTCTCTAGTTTGAAACCCATACGATATAATCACCTAGTGTTTGCACTAATGTTCTATTCAAGTGAAAAAATTGATCATTTCCTATTACTGCTCAACATTTTTGGAATTGAACCATAATTTTGTACATTGTGAGTGACTATTTATGATCATGGTACATTCAATCCTAAGCACACTAAATGAATTGGATTTCTAGAAAGTTTGACCTATCATAGATTTTATGATTATGCAAGGACAAAAATAAGCGTTGTAACATTTCCTTCTCAACCTAACTTGTTCATGAAATATTTGTGTATAAAATTTGACATCTGCAGTAGTTTTTTGCATTAGGGAGAAGTATATGAGTTGGAATATGGCCATGAGAACAAACAATGATTCTTGTAGGTTTTCACTAAAAATGTAGATATTGTAGCATGAAATTAGCATATTGAGACAAGATTTTGATAAAAATCTTTATAGAGGACATAATAGGACCATAATAGTGACTTGATTTAAAAGAAACTTTTATATGGCAATATATAACAATAAGACTTAATGACCATCTTTGACTTGACAATGAAATCTACAGAAGTATAATAGTGATATGGATGGATGGCATGAATGTGTGATGACAACAATCTTTGATGACAGTGCAGAATCCCTGAAAATAATTGTGACTTATGTTTATAGAATTAAATCTATGTGATAAGGGGTTGTGATACTTATATAGACCAATATGCTTGGCATTGTGACTTACAATAATGTGTGACACATACCCCTTATGGAAGTGACACTCAAATTTGTAAAGATAGTGAACCTAGATTGGTAGTGGTTTATCTCATACTTCCTTATAGTTGTATGGTTTGATGATGGCACTATATATTCATTAGGCTAATTGTAAATTTTATTACATAAGGTATCTTAGTTTGGATAGTATGACCCTATGCCTTGACCTTGATGAAGTACAACAATAGAATACTTGTATGACACTAGGTTGTAGAAATTTTGAATAATATGACACATATTCACAGAGATTATCCCGATTATACATTATTGTAGAATACATGCATAATACATAACCTCCTCTATGTTGATCATCAATTTACAGAATCAGAAACAATAATATGCGCACATAGAAGCATCAATCACACATATCAACACAGTATTTTCCTGGGGAAATCATCTGGCTAAAAACCCCAACTATCTGTATATTATATTGATTGAGAACATGTAACAATACGTAGTACAATACTCTTCACAAGTATCCAGCACTATCTCCACCTGTTACACATAATACAGCTCTGATCTAATCTCCAAATCTCCTCTGCTGCTTGCCTACCTCCACTGCACAATACCTCCATGAGAATGAATGAATCCAAACTCGTTCCAAGTTCTATTTACCTTGGAAAATCACTCACACTGGAAATCACGTGAGCACAGGCTATATCACTAGGCATCTACTGCGCAATTCTCATGGGCATACTCAATCCATTAATTGTGCAAGATCTCATGCACAACTGATAGTCACAACTCACCCTTTCACTTACCTCTAACACTTGTCTCCACTGAACTGTCCATGCACTGAGTTAACTGATGTATTCTTCAGTTGCATTATGAGTTAATAATTAGTGAATTAATTAATAACTAATTCACATAACTCATCACTTATTCTATTGGCCAGTTAGACTAAATACAACTAAGTCAAACTGAACACAACTCCATTAACTGCTCATTTAACTCCACATAACTCAACCACTTGAGTTCTAACTGAAGTCCTTCATGCAATAGCTCAGTCAACCCATAGGTAACCACGTGATTCCTTCAAGCAGTTGCATGTGCCACATCTGTAGCTCCAACTGAAGTGCTCCAAGAGAATAAGATAAAGTTTAGAGTCCAAATATTACTAAGGGCTAATAATATTTGACTGTTTCTATTTTTACCTGACAGTCTAAAAATAGACTCCACCCATATGTCTAAAAATAGAGGTCCATATATTTTTATCAACATGACCAATCATCCACAAATAGCATCCTACAACTCATAGACCATGATCCATATGTCTAAAAATAGACATAGTCTAAAAATAGACTTTGCGCCAAAACTTTCTTGCGGGACCACTTAGTGAAGGCAACTCCTTTCCACTAAGCTACATCATCTTGTGGCATTCTCAACAAGAATTTCTTGTTGCACACTTTTCAACAAGATTTTCTCATTCCCCTTCTTTCTTCTTATTTTTCTTTATCCCTCTCTTTCTTTGCAAAATAAAAATTTTCAAGTTCAAATAAATCTCTTTGAAGACTTTGTTTCTCTTTTAAAAGAGAACTTCCAAGTAGTGATCAGTTTCATCTATCACTATTAAAATTTAGCATCAACCAGACTTAAAGCAATGAACAATAAGATTAAGGAAAAAATTGCAGAATTGTCGACATTCGGGAGTTAATTCCATATTTCATTTGAATTGGATAATTATATCGTTTTTCATCCATCTCAATGAATTTGGAGTGGAAAAAGTGGAGGAATCAACTCACGGAACCGTTTTACCAGAAGGACCCAATTTGGCGAAATGGGGTTTGAAACATTATGGGAGAAATTTGAGGCATCAAACGATGTTTTTTGTAGGTAAAACTTTTCCACTTTAGTGTTGCACCTTTTCATGATATTCTCCACATGGAGACCTTTCCAATGGCGTAAAAAGTGTGGAAATCGAAGTCCCTATGCAAAAGTTATGCCACACAAAAGTTGACCTTCCTGTTTTCACACCTATAGTTTGGGAGGATGCCACATCAACCCCACTATTTATGGAAAATGGGCTAGCCACGTGTTTGTGATGTAAAAGACTCTAGAAGAGTGTATTTTGTAACTCTATTTAAGAGTTGATGTGGTCAAAATTAACCACTAGTAGGCTATTGAGTTGTGTTATAACCAAGCCACTAGGAAGAAGAGACATTCCATTCTTTCGAGAGAATTTTGTTCCATAGTTGAGCAAAGATAGCAGGAGATATAGGAGGTAGAGCACAAAGAGAGGATCTATGCACTATAGTAGCCCACGGTCCACATGCATTACTTCTTTTTACCTGCAACCATATTTCAAGATAGAGAAAGAGAGTGAAGCGGCCTCACCTTCCAACTGGGTTTTCTCCCAAAAGGGTTTCCCAGAGAGCATATCTTGTGCCTTGTGTGTGTGTCTACTTATTTTGTCGTTCTCTATTTTTTGCATAATTTTTATTTGCATGCATGCACTAATTACAGTTAGATCCACAGATCTTAAAGCTTAATAAATTGTAATATTGTAGGATTTTTCATAGTTTTAATATAATATTATTATATTTCTTGTGACGAACTATCCAATGGAATATACACAGTAGTTTATGGATAATTTGGTATCAGAGCAGGTTTCTTTGGGTATTTTGTGGAGATTGCAAGGATCTAGATCGGTGGGGCCGAAAATCATAAAACCCTAATCATGCGCGATGAATCTGTAAACGAACCTCGTGATCCTACAGAGGTGAGTTTTTCGCAGCTTGAAAAACAAGTGGCTGATATAAACCGCAATGCAAACGTCCTAATGGAGGACCTAATAAATAATTTGAGGATATTTGGAGAAGATGGGGGTTCGAATGCAGAGGAAAAATCAAAACGGGGATCAGAAGATTAGGGAGAAACGGAGAACCAGTCAACGAAAGGACCTAAAAAATATCAACCCATTTCGATTGTCGTGAACCAATCACAGTACATGTTTAAAATGGAAGAAAAAATTGATATCAAGCCATAGCATGTCGAGATCGACTCTCAAAAGTTGAATTACTAGTTGTAGCAACTGGAAGTTTATTTCATTGTCCATCAGATTGAGGAAGGGAAAAATATCTCATCGTGCGACTAAAATTAGAGTTCCATGCACTAACTTGTTAGGAGAGCCACACAGAAACCTTGAGGTTGGAGGGATAACCTCTAGTGACTAAGTGGGAGGATTTCAAAACCCTCATTAAGTCACAGTTTTATCCCATTGGGTATGTGGAGGACCAATGGATCTGGTGGAATTACTTCAAGAAAAAGTTGTTCCAAAGAATTCAGGAGTACACCACAGAATTCAGAAAGATGGCTATAATGTTGGGTATCTCTCCAAAGAACCCATATGTACTCCTCAAGTATTTGGGAGGTCTGCATCACCATCTGCGTGAGCAAGTGTTGTTGTTCAATCCCAAATCGGTGGACGAGGCTTGTGTACATGCACAATACCTGGAGAACATAGGCCTGAAAAGAGAGAAATCAAGTGGATCGAAGCAGGAGGAGCAACAAGAAACTTCTATGGAGGGGAAGAAGAAGAAAAAAGGGGGAAAAGATAAAAATATAGTAGCCACAGCACACCAGTGCAAATATCCTAGCAACCACTGCAACATTGATGGCCATATAGAGGAGAAGTGTTAGAAGTTGCATCCAAAGCTAAACCCAAAGAACAAGAAGAAAGATAATAAGAAGAAGAATTCCATGGCCACTGATTCAAGAAACTAATTTGAAAGCATCTCGAACATGGATGAGAAGATCGTTTGTACATAAGTACAAAATGAGGTGAATCTAAGTAGCCTTCAACAACAGGAAGAGAAATAAATGACCAAACTCTTCCATATAAAGATATAGGTCAAGAAGACAAATATTGATGCTTTGTTTGACTCAAGATCGCAAGTGAATCTCGTTGCAGCAGAGATGGTCAAGAAGTTGGGGTTGGAAGTTTGTGATCATCCAAACCCATATCCATTGGGATGGGTACATAAGGATGCAAAGTTGAAGGTAATAAAACAATGCAAAAAATTAGATTTTCTATCAGTGTTGATTTTATTTATGAAGTAGATTTAGATGTGGCTCCCCTTGATGTATGTGGAGTCATGTTTGGGAGTCCATACATGTACATGCGCGATGAAATATTCATGAGGAGAGCCAACCAGTACTGTCTCATCAAGGATGGAAAATCGTTCATCATCAATGCACACAAAGGCAAGTCGAAAATTTCACTGGTAAGTGCCAACCAAGCTAAAAAATTGATCAGTTCCAGCAAGAAGTATGTTTTATTTTTTTCAAGAGAAAAAAATAAGAAGCAAGGCATCCCTGGAGGGGTGTACTAAGAACTAGAAACAACAATTGGAGGAGTTAATACATGTATACAAGGATGTGTTCCAAGAGCCTAAAGGGTTACCACCTAAGAGAGAACTGGAGCATGAGATCTAGCTATTGCCAAACTCCCCATTGCCAAATATTGGATTGTACAGGCAGTCTGTTATAGAAGAAAGTGAGGTGAAGAAATAGTTGTAGCAGCTACTAGAACAGGGTGTCATTCGACTGAGTACATTACCATGTAGGCCACCCATCATCATTGTGCAAAAGAAGGATGGGACTTGGTGGATGTGTATAGATTACAGGGTGTTGAATAAAATCACGCTCAAGAACAGATACCCCCTGCCTAGGGTAGACGATCTGCTAGATCAGCTGCAGCAAGAAAAGTACTTCACCAAGATGGACTTGAAGTCTGGATATCAACAGGTTCGAGTCAAAGAAGAAGATACATGGAAGACCTCCTTCAAAACCATGCAAGGTATGCATGAGTGGTTAGTTATGCCATTTGTCCTATGTAACACACCAACTACATTTATGAGATTTATGAATGATGTACTACACCCTTTTATAGATTCATTTTCTATTGTCTATTTGGATGATATATTGGTATATAGTGCTACCTGGGAGGAGCATATGTCACATTTGACGCAGGTGTTGAAAACATTGAAGAAACATGAGTTGTTGGAAAATCTCAAGAAGTGCAAGTTTGCGCAACAGTATTTGGTGTATCTGGGGTATGTGATCGGTGGAGGAGAACTGAATATAGATCCTTCTAAGATGGAGGCCATCATGAAATGGTTGGTGCCTACTAATGTTTCTGAGGTCAGGAGTTTCATTGGGGCAGCACAGTACCTGAGGAAGTTCATATCCTTGTTTTCAGTGGTAGCAGCACCGCTTCATGCCATAACAGCAAGTGGCAAGAGTTTCCACTAGGGAAAAGGTCAGCAAAGGGATTTCGAAGAGCTAAAGAAGAAGACCAGCCAAGAACCAGTTTTGTCTTTACCAAACTTGTAGTGACCCTTTGAAGTGGAGACAGATGTGAGTGGGTATGCTATGGGAGTTGTATTGATGCAAGGAGGAAGGCTCATTTGCTACCATTCTGAAGTATTTCATGGGGCAGTTCTTAACTACAATACCTACTATAAGGATCTCTATGCCATGGTGCAAGTTGTGAAGAAGTGTAAGCACTATCTGATGGGAAAAGAGATAGTAGTCCACACAGATCACCAGTTGTACAGTACTTGCAGGCCTAGAGTAAGCTACAGCAGACTGGGCATTACAAGTGGATGGGTTTTTACAGTAGTTTATAGCAAGATTACAACTTTAGGGACTCTAATGCACATGGAGCCATTCACCCATGATGTATACAGAGAGGCATATTCAGAATATGAAGACTTCAAGGAGGTGTATCAACGATTTTATAGTCAGAGGCATGTGCAGAATGATGACATCCTCATTGACTACCATCTCCAGGATGGGTTACTCTATAGGCTAGATAAGCTATGTGTACCTAAAGGTGAGCATTTGCAGCTGATTAGAGAGGCTCACACCTCCAAGGTTGCAGGGAACTTTAGTGTAGGGAAGACCATGGCTAACTTGCAGAGGTATGTGTATTAACCCAAGATGCAAGAACAAGTAGCTAGGTTCATAAGAGGAGGCATGCTTTGTTGTACCAACAAGCGTAGAAATAGGAAACAAGGTTTGTATTGTCCCTTACCTGTACCTACTCGTCCTTGGGAAAACATTTCCATGGACTTTGTGGGAGATTTACCGACAACCAAGAAGGGACATACCGACAACCAAGAAGGGACATGTCTACTTGTTCCTAGTAGTTGAAAGGTTCAGCAAGATGTGTGTTTTGATGCCCTGTAAAAAGACCATTAGTGGACAAGAAGCAACAAAGTTGTCCTTTGGACAGGTCTAGATGCACAAAGTTGAAGAGATCTACAACATTCCATCCACAGACAGATGGGCAGACATAAGTAGTCAACATGACTTTGGTACGGCTTCTAAGGGGATACAACCAGAAGCATATGAAGACCTGGGATGAAAATTTGATATATATGCAACATTCTTATAATAGACAGTTCACACTTCTACAGGAAAGTCCCCATTTGAGACTTGTTTCGGATATTTACCACTTTCACCTTTGGATATTGCATATGGGCAGAAAGGAGGAGTGAGGGAAGATCTTATAGGAGATGCTTTGAGGGTTAAAATTTTTATAGAGAATATCAGGCAGATCCATCTACAGGTACAGGAAACACTGCAGAAGTTGCAGGAGAAGTATAAGGTTAGGCATGATCAGCACAGAACAGAGAAATCATTCAAGGTGGCAGACAGAATATGCCTATAGTTGAACAAGGAGAGGCTGCAAGGGCCTGGTAAGAAAATAAAGGCTCTAAGGTATGGTCCCTTTGAGATATTGGAAAAGGTGGGTGATAATGCCTATTGACTCATTTTACCACCATATATGCATATTTACTCAATTGTAAATGTAGAGAATTTGAAACTCTGTGAGCCTTCCATGCTAGATCAGGAAAAGGAACAGGTCCTACCTTCTAGGGAGGATTTTCAGCAGGCGCTCAAGCAGAGTTGACAGAAGATACAATTTTGCATAAGAGGTCTAGAACTACAAGACAAGGGCAGCATGACCTTTGGAATATTGGGTTGAAGGGACAACTTCCAGGCAAAGCTAAATGGTACACCAGAGAGAAGGTGAAGGAAAATTCTCCTCACCTCGTTTAGTGAAAGCTTTAGGGGAACAAAAGCCTCCCAAAATGGGGAGGTGTGATCTGAATTGGATCAATATATTGTTTTTCATATATCTCAATGCATTTGGAGTGGAAAAAGTGGAGGAATCAGCTCATAGGACCGTTTTTACTGGCGACACCCAGTTTGGCGAAATGGGGTCTAAAACCTTCCGAGAGCGTTTTGAGGCATCAAACAAATTTTTTGGGATTAAAAATTTGTTGCTTTAGCATCACACATTTCCATGCTATTCGACACAGAGAGACCTTTCAAACGGTGCAAGAAGTGCATCAATTAGAGTCTGTATGCAAAATTTATACCACTCAGAAGTTGACCTTCCTGTTTTCACACCTATAGTTCAGGAGGATGTCACGTCAGCCCCCATTATTTATGGAAAAGAGGCTAGCCACGTGTTTGTGATGTAAAATACCTAGAATATTCTATTTTACAACTCTAGTTAAGAGTTAATATAGCCAAAATTAATCACTATTAGGCTTATTGGGCTATGTTATAACCAGGCCACTAGGAGGAAGAGACATTTCATTCTTTCGAGAGCATTTTGTACCATCGTTGAGAAAATATAGTTAGGAGAGATAGGAGGTAGAGCACACAGAGAAGATTTGTGCATTGTAGCAGCCCATGGGCCACAGGCATTACTTCATTGTACCTACATCCATATTTCAAGACAGAGAAAGAGAGTGATGCAGCCTCACCTTCCAGTTGGGTTTTCTCCCGAAAGGGTTTCCCAGAGAGCATATATTGTGTCTTGTGAGTGTGTCTGCTTATTTTTTTCATTCTCTACTTTTTTGCACAATTTCCTTTCACATGCATGCACTAATTACAGTTAGATCCACAGATCTTAAAGTTTAATAATCTATATAGTGTAGGATTTTTCAGAGTTTTAATATAATATTATTAGATCTGTTGTGATGAACTGTCCAGTGGAATATCCACGACAGTTTATGGATCAATATTTTGCGACCATTTTCCTCCAATATACATCATGAACCTGCAAGAAGAAAAATCAAGGTACAAAATTAAGGTCTACATTATGAGATAACTATAGAAATGGTGAATCGGTTTCATTAAAGTAAGTCATAGATTTATTTTAGTCAATGGATTTATTAAGCACATTATTGATACACCTTTTTAATTAATGACCTATTGTTATGACTCTATTCATATCCAGTATCCCATATCCCATCACTCCATACTCCTATATGTCATTCCATCATATCAAAAACTCCTCTCATCACATGTGAATAACTCAAATCCAATAAATTATGACGATCCTTAAAGATTGAATCTAAAAAAATATTGGGAGATCATGAATTCAAGAGGGAGATTTTTATTTCAATACCACCACCTCCATATCATTATAACCCTACCATTGTCAAATTTCACCCATTCTATAGTTCAGTTTTCCACGGAAACCCTTTCAAAAGAGACAGTTTTGAGGTGAAGCTTCTTATCCACAATGATGGGAGTTCTTGTCCATTATGAACAAACTGGACTTAATTTTCTCAGCACATATCCATAGGTCCGACAAAACCTGCAAAAAGTAGGATGGATCAAGTTCTTTGAAAAAATTAATGGGTATGAAATTGAGGTCACCAAAGCATTTTCAAGGGCTTTTGATGGAGTGGAGACAAAAATAGGGAATATAAGACTAACATAACATAATCCTTCATTGTAGAGGCCACGAAACTTCCAAGAAGCGGTGAAAGTTGCTTTAAAAATCAAAGACTGGAGGATGAACAATGGAAATCTTTTTTTCACAATCCAGATACGAATCTTTCATCCTTCAAGAAAGGAATCCTTATGTCTGCAATAAAGTATAAATGGAAAAACTTACTACTAGTATTGCAAAATTTTCTTACTTGTGAAGGGAGATATGAGGTTTTACTATTTTACCATGCCAGACTCCTAATGCATTTCATTGAAGGCAAATGTAACATCTCCCAGTAAACCTCGTGGAAAAGTACATATGTTTAGAATTTCTTTTACAAAATTATCACGATGTAATAATCTGAATTTACTATTCCATAAACCTTAATTGATTGTTAGATAACAACATCATCATTACATAGTGTAAACTTTAGGAATGGAATAGTAAATCACACAACATAACAACCATTGTTGTAGCATATGATCATAAACTTCTTGATGTAATCCTTGCATAATTTTCATGATTCCTTTAACCAAGTCAGTTAATCACATACTTGATAATGTAAATGTTATGTCATGCAGGGAATCAACATCATAAGAATGGAACAACAGGAAATCTCATCTTTGGACACCAATATACCCTAGAAACCATGTAGGGTGAAAACCAACAAACATTTCATTTTTATTAAACACTCGTAATGGTGTTCACCCCTTACTTAATGGCTTGTAAGGGAGTTTGTCCCTCAACCATTGTCATAAAATCTTACATAGAAATATTATCTTAAAAATAACATGTCTAGCTAGAAGCTATTACAATCATCATGATATCATTTACCCACAAATACTTAATTTATATGTCTTCGTGGCCTGGTTGTTCCCATCAGTGGACCATCCTGCAGTTGACACTCCTCAATCTGCATGGACCATTAGTTCTTTACATGCCACAATTTTAAACATAATCTATCCTTTGCATAAGCCACCATCCTTCCCTCCCATAGCTATCATCAACAACCTTTATTATCATGATTAAATAAAGTATTAATCAACCAATAATCAATCTTTAATAGTGACACTTTATCATCTATTTTTGTGCATACATAAAACATAAAAAAAAAAATGACATGACATGCCTTATTTATCATCACTGCACATGCATTAATAAAAACATATAATTATCAAGCATGCCTATAGATAAATACCAAATTAACTAATTGATGGGCCTCCAAATTAGACACAAATTAAGGCCCATCTAATATTTCTTAGGCACATAAAGGTTCTATTAAACCTCTCCTTATACACTTAATAATGTTTTTTTAGCTTTAATATGTTCTTAGGAAGGTTTAGAGATAATTGCATATTGTGTGCCTAATATTATTATTTTTTGAGTAAATTGTGAATGAGATTATATAGGGACTTGCTCCCACAGGGGATTCAATAAGAGAACCTCTGACATATCACGTGTGTTAGTGGCATATTAAACAATACCCTTAATTTGACTACATATTGGAAAATCCCTCTAAAAATCACATTATTTAACCCCCTGCCAATATGAACCCAATACAACTTCCCAATTTCAAAAACCCCTACTTTCACTAGATATTGTAGGTATCCATTTTTTCATTAACATTTTTTATACCCCTTTATTTTTTTATTAACTTTAAGCTCCATTTTTTATATTTGCCAATATAAAAACCCTTTACCCCCTATATATCCCCCGATATATTATGTCATTTTTCCTCAATATACATCCCCCAATATGAACCCACGTAGTTTTGCTCCCCTAGTGAAGCCCCCAATATTTTTCCCTCTTATAGGATCGACCGAGATTGGATAGTAAATTAACAAAATATCATGAAATTATTAATATGGGAGCTCCACTGATTGAGAAAATCTAGGAATATGTTTCTTGTCATTTAATGAAAATTCCTAGTGTTGGGAACCAGATACACTTTTTGAGGGATTTCGGACGGGAAAGTTGTCTCCTTTCAAGGAGAATGCTTTTTCATCACTTTTTATAAGTACAAATTTGAATTTTCCACTAGATGGATGTATATCTTAGTCTTCTTTTGGAGAAAACTTGTTATTTAGCAACTACACTTTCATTTCTAGCAAGGATGTACTTGGATTGATTCAGATAATGAAGTTTGGTGTCATTTTTAGATTCTCAAGCTTGGTTTACTTCATATGAATCTAAGTAGCATTTGATTTGGTCATCCCGTGAGCCTCAGAGTCCTCTTGTAAAATTTCTTTATTTTCCTTGAATGTCTTTTTCACTTGCATCTCTTATTTTTGCATTTACTATTCATGCTTCGTTTATTGTAGGTCATATTGGTTAAATGATTGAAGTGAGTTTTTTTGTAGGTTATTTACAGAGTCAAAAGCATTATGCATCCTTAGAACAACTTTGAAAAAGCATATTCATCATTGAGCTACTTTGATTGGTTTACTAGTTCACAAATATAGAATTTCTGGAAGTCCCTTTTAGCAAAATAGTAGTAATTTTCTGATATTTTTTAGAACGTGTTAATGAGCTTCATTAGAGTTGATTCCACTTGTATTGAGTCATAAAAACATTCAAGTTAATAAAAAATTACCCCGTATCATTTTCACTTGATCAGGTTAGGCATTTGATAGGTTAACTAGCTCACTAATTCTTGAATTTTTGGTTTTTAGAGTAGTAATTTTCTGCTATTTTTTAGCACATGTTAATAGGGGTATTTTTGAGTGATTCCATTTGGAATGGAGTCCTATTACATTCTAATTAATAATAATAATAAATTTTCCATCTCATTTTCATTTTATTTTCTTGGGCATTCGGCAAGTTATCTCGACGAGTAGTAGTCCTGTAGCAGTCATGTCGCAGTCTTGTAGCACATGTAAAGTTGACCAGATTTGCTCCAAAAGCTTGGTTTTTGTCTCCCAGGCTTGAATAATGACCCCTAGGCTTTGAATCCATGATTGAGGAAGACCCAAGACCACTTTGAACCTACCTTTTTCTCACTGCAAATACAATTCTGCAATTAGGATTAGGGGATAGATTTCTAAATTGAACGATAATGATTATTTTCTTATGAAATGCATATGAGTTTTGTTACTCTAGCCAAGAACATTTGAATGCAGTGATTAAGAGGGTGATTTTCCCATGCAAAGTAGATTAGGCCTATTTCTTTGAATTCATGCCCTTAGGATTTCAATTACAAAGTGTTGTTCTTGCATTGGATTAGTTTCTTTTCAAAACAACTTTTTACATTATGTAATTAGACTAGTGCAATTAGCATAGAATTTACATTTATGAAAATAGCCTAATATTTACATGTAGGCTTGATTTCATGATATTCACTACATTGCATCAGATCAATGAAAGAAGGACACATTGTATATTGCAAATATAGTGCCGACACCTCTTAATTTTGTACGAACCCCGAGTTGATAATTTAAGTCGATAACCTCACGAGTTGCAACATTCTTGTTGTAATACTATGGATATTCACTTTTTCGCATCGTTGTTAGGGAGTGTTGGGTGTACGACCAAAGTCCCACATTGACTAGAAGTGGCGAGGATCATGGGTATATAAGGATGGACAAATATATCCATTGGTATGAGGCCTTTTGGGGTAAAGCCCAAAAACAAATCCATGAGGGCTTAGGCCCAAAGTGGACAATATCATACCATTGTGGAGATATGTGGTGTCCAGAGTCCTTACAACTGGTATCAGAGCCAAGTTTCGAAGTTAGCCAAGTGGATGAATCCTAGGAGTGTCGAACGAAGGTGGTGGGCCCCGGTAATATCACGATGGGATCTGTGGATGAGCTCGGTTAGACAGGCGGTGTGCTCCGGATTCTTCATGGACGTGTCTTGGTCCCAACACGGTGAAG
>APFE030005988.1:0-11222 GCA_000404065.3 Pinus taeda
GTCCATGGTATTGGATGCTTCGACATGTATAAATATGTATTGTAACATTGAAAGGAATATAATGAAAAATCAAGCTTGTAGTCTCGGTTTTGAGATCCAGTGGGAAATCTCTGTGTATATGTGTTTTATGGGTTATGCTCTCGCATTTTTTATTTTCTTGTGATTTAGAATTCATATGCAGGTAATTTCTGTACGGGGTTAAAACCTACACAATCTTCCATCTCATGATAAAAAAAGGTACAATACAAGCATGATGGATGCATCATATTCGTATGATCATGGGCATAATGTCCTGGCCCCCCGTAATTGTAACATATCAGTTGTCTGCAACCTCTTGTAGGTCCTCCTCCACCTCGGCCTTGTCCATGCCCCTGAAATCTAGTTTGTGCCACTCTTGCGTTCTAGTAAAGGGGCCACGTTTCAACCTAAACTCTGTAGGTGGGAGTCCTATCCATCATCAGCTCATAGATTCTAAAGGTGTGCTCATCATGTCCAACCGATCTACGAAAATTACAGAACAACTGTTGTGAATTCTGCAGGCACTACTGCAACAAATGGCAGTTGTCCATAGCATGCTTTCCTCCTATTTGACAAATCGAGCACCACAAAGTAGGTGTCGTGCTAGGCCTTGCTTGTGCCTCTGGTCTTAACGGCATTGGTCCTCCTCCTACGAGGTAATTTGCGAACACTGGGTAGTGGTCCTTGTCATGATTCTGACCCTTACATTTAACACACCATACCTCTTCTCGCACTTTCGGGCGAGCCGTCCTATCCTGTTTTAGACTCTACATCTCAAGGCATAAGTTTTTCAACTGCGTGTGGATCTGTTGAACTACCATGTTAGGATCCTGTATCAGGGTCTCATGCAGCCTCATCGTGATATCCAAGGCCTCTGCTTCAGTTTTTAACCTCTGTTACGACAATGTCTTCCTCAAATGTGGCATTAGCGATGTTACAAACCATTCACACTATTTTCCATCTGTCAAAGTCATATTAGCTTCACGAATTGTACAGTTCAGTCATTGATCCAACTCCCAAGGAGTCTTGCCTGGTAGCATTGTGATTTCCTTGAGCCTAATGATCAACTTCACCTTTGACTTTGGCCTGGTAAATTCTTGATTCAATGCAATTTGGATATCTGCTATCCCCGCATTTGAATTGTCATTAGAATGTTTAATACACCAGGTCAGCACATGATCCTTTAGAGCACTGACCAATGTTGCCTTCTTTATGTTATCATCTGTAACTCCCTGCACATCCAATACAACCCTTATCACGAACCAAAACTGGTTCGTATCTTCATTTCCTACTCCCTTGAACACTGACAACTTTATCATGCTTGGCATATTGACTCATGGTGGTGGCGGAGGTGGTATGGGTGAAGATGGGGGTAAAGGCATTGAAGCTAGTGGTGGTGTGCATGGGGGTGGTATGTTTGGAATCCTTTTCCTTATCAAATTGATCGCACTTCTTGCTGAGACCTTCGCAAGATCCTCCTCGTCCCCTCGTAGAGTTGAAATCAAGGGGCTAGTTTCTAGTTCTTCACTACCTTCGTTTCTGTAAATTCTCTCACTTCGCATAGCCCCAAACATCAATGTATTCATATAATCTGCTTTTCACACAGTAGCATTTTAATCCATGTGTTCAAAGACTTAACGTACTTACCTCGCGGTCCTTTAAGGAAGCGTCGCTCTGCCTCACTATAGCTAACTGAAGTATGTAATGCGAACTTAGTAATGAATCCTCCTATAATTCGATTGAGCTAGTGATCAACAGTGCACGCGATCTTATCCTTCGATGCTTCCAATCTGTGCACCATCTTTGGGGTCCACACAATAGGACTTTCGAGCTTGCACCTTCCTTGGCTATCTGCTAGGTTCGCGATCCACTCTACACCTCAGTAGGGAAAGATGCGAAGAAAATTTCGTGGATCTCTGTGTACAAGTATCATTCTAACCACTCTTCTTTTGATATTCGTGGATTCATGTTCTCCTGCACCGCGAACTCATGAATTCTCCTGTCCAACCAACGTTCAATTTATTTCTTAGTTGGATTCCAATGATACGACATCAAACATCTCTATGCAAATTCCAATCCCAACAATGGAACCATTTGTTGGCTTGTTGGGGCCTGACCTAGGTTCAGAGTTAATTAGCCAAACAAATCCCTGTACTACTGGCCCTTTCAGCAACAATCTGCGAAGAGCGGAGTAAGGTCTCACTCGAAGCAGTATGGGGGGGTGTTGGAACTAGGTTTCCACACCCTTGAGATGTCTAAGGGGTTGATTTAGTCCAACTCTGAATACCTTCGCGTAGGTTACTTCGCACACTTCCTTGGCCTGCGAGGCCTTCACGGCCTTGTTATATTTTTCTTTGAGTAGCCCCAACCAGGGGTTGCGCGGCTATTGTGCTACTAAAGTAGTGGTCTACGCTATTTCGCCAAGTCACGCCACGGATCTTACTTATATTCTTATAACAATTAGTTATCTTTGCATAAATAGATACCTTATATTTTATTTACTTATTCAGCACATTCATATAAGTTCACGCAACAAATAAACAACAAACTTACAATTCATACCCAATATACTTCAATGCGTAAATCAGGAAAAGATACAAAGAAATATTGTAAAAGTTCTCTTTATTAATGCTTCGACCGGTTACAGACTCGATCTACCCCGCGCACTTAGCTACATGGGTCTGCACACTCAACTGCGGACTACTAGGCCTCTGCGCACTCAGCTGCAGAGCCTTCTCCTACTCTACGACCGAAACACATGACTCTACACTTCGACTCAAAGCTTCATGGATTCATTTCCTTCAATCATTGTTATCTCTTTTACACTCAGAGCCTCACTCTATTTATACAATCCCATGGTCCACGGATCATGGGTAGATCTATCAAACCGACATTACATTAAAAACATGAGGGCGGACAACCCTCTAACTCATTTACCATCTTCACACTTCACGCCCACAAATCACGTAGTCTTTACAATGGACTTAGTCAAAAGTTGGGATTTAAGCCCCAAAACTTGCCCTGGGGGGATCCCACGCCCAACAGTTTATGCACTGCATGGCCTTTCTCTTTTCAACATTATGCCAAGATGAAAGATAGCGCATATGGTACAATTAGGAAGAAAGAAGAGGAGCGATTGAAGTCCATATTGCTATGACATACAACTAATAACATTGCGACCTTCTTTATAGTATTTTTTTTTAATTTCTTTTATTGTCCTCTTGATTTACTTTTAATATAATAATCATTTGCATATATTATGAGATTAATAAATTCATTATATTCATAGTAATATTTGAGAAAGTTGTTTATATTGTTTTTCATTTTGTTCAATTTACTTATTTTTTTAAATGCCTATTGTTCTTTTCTTTGCAAGAGACCATTCAAACATAAACAACAAGTTATATGAACCAATCATTCAAAATAATTTTGATAACTAGTTCATATTGATATTAATATTGTGCATTCATATTACATCATGAAATGCAAGAATGGAGGTTTTGAATCTTTGGCATCACCATGGCTTCTTTATAGTATGTTTTTTGAATTTATTTTATTGTCCTCTTGATTTACTTTTAATATAATAATAATTTTCATATATTTATGAGATTAATAAATTCATCATATTCATAGTAATATTTGAGAAAGTTGTTTACATTGTTTTTCATGTTGTTGAATTTACTTAAATTTTTTTAAGTGCATATTTTTCTTTTCTTTGCAAAAGACCATTCAAACATAAACAACGAGTTATATGAACCAATCATTCAAAATCATTTTTATAACTAGTTCATATTGATATTAATATTGTGGATTCATATTACATCATGAAATGAAAAAAATGGAGGTTTTGAATATTGGCTATCACCATGGCCAATATTTTGAATATTGGCCACAGTTTTATTCTATTTCCACGGTTTTTTCTATTGTCTTGTGAAATGATGCTTATGTTTGTAGAAATTGTTATACCATTTGGTTCATGTAACACTAGATAGTTTTTTTTCAACATTATATCATTAAGTTTTTTAACATAATTACAAATGGGGTGTTATGTTTTATGTATATACACGTATATATGTGTATGCTTATTTATTTGTGCATGTCTTTATTGATTATTCTTTTGTTTTTTTGTCTTTCAAATGTAGATATGGACAATAATGATGTCATCTATTATACCAGAACAACACGCAATATTGCTAGAGCTATAAGTATTCTTTCCTATCTTTGGAACAAGTTTGATAGAAAACATGGGTTCCATCCTGTGTTTACTGATGATCATATTCGTGAGCTAAATAATACGAAAACACATGTAAAATACTTGTTACATGTGCACCAAAGGGAGTCTGGGAGGAGAACAAGAAGGAATTGGTTGGAAAGTGTGAAGTATCGTGATCATTATCCTGTTGATTTGAATTGTTGCTACTTTTGTCATTGGTTTGGTTGTGTTTTGGAAGATGCTGCTCCATAGATGACTTTTGATGTAGTGTTTCAAGCTCAATTTTGTAGTGTAATTATTTGATGTAAAGAAAACAAAAATATATGTTAAGACTCAATGTTATTTTTGTGGTTGCAATGTTGGTCAAATTGAATTTTTTTCCCGTTGTTCTTTTTATGTACAAAATTGTATATATCTGGTTTTAAAATGTCCTATTATGTTGTTCTTCTTTAAATCCAATATGTGCAATTTAGATGTGTTTTTTACATTTATATTCCTTTATTCCAATAGCAGTGTTACTATTTTATTTTTTCCTCTTGCAGTTGTGATTGTTGTGGTCTTTTTTATGGATCCCTTCACTTTGTTCACGTCTTTCATAAATGAAAATATTGTCTACATTTATACTATTATTGTTGGGCTTTCATGTTCTAGGTGTTTATATCAATATTCTTGAGTTTTATACTATAATACAGTCATGTATTGATATCAATGTATTTACGACTTAACATTTATTTATTGTTTATAATGTAGTGATATAAATGTGTTATTATTAATGTGATGATGATTTATCATGTTTTAATACTTTATGGTATGCAATGTGGTTCTTATATTGTTTTGGTTTCTATTTTTTTGTGTTATAGCATTATTTATGTTTATAATATTGCTGTCATGGATTTAGGGCTTAGGTTTAGTTTACTATTTCCTTGGGTTCATAATATTAAATGATTAGGTTTATTTGTTCTTTAAGTTTGTAATATTAATAATTCCTTCGGTTTATCATTTATTCTCTTTGGTTTACTAATCCCTAATTTTAAGGTTTAAATAATAGTCCTAAGGTGTAATATTAATCCCTTACGTTTACAATGTTTGTCCCTTCAATTTATTAACATATTGCTTTCATAGTATTAACAATCCCTAGGGTTTATTGATCCCTTAGGTTTATAATATTCATAGTCATGTGGGTTGATCAATCCATTGGGTTTAAAATATTAATTCCTATGTTTTATTAATCCCTTTTCTTTTTAATATTAATCCCTTGCCATTTTTTGTCCCTTGGGTTTCTAATAATTTTCCCTTCTGTTTATTAATTCCGTAGGTTTACAATATCAAATGCTTGGGTTTCTTCATTCTTCAAATTTTTAATATTAGTAATTCCTTTGGATTATCATTTAATCCCTTGGTTTTATTAATCCCATGACCTTAAACACTTAATTCCTCGGGTTTATTAATCATTTGGGTTTGTAATATTAGCTCGTTGGGTTTATTGATTCATTGGGTATATTGATCCCTTGCATTATTAATCATTGGTTTTTATAATATTAATGCCTTGGGTTTGTAATTTTAATAATCTCTTGGTTTTATAAAACCTCAATATTAAGGGTTAAATATTTGTCCAACTATTTATGATTATGTCAATATCACAACAAATTAATCTAATATGGAAATCAACCATGGTCAACCATGTTTATTTTAGTGTTTATAATAGTCATGTTAGGGTTTATATGCATTGGGTTTATAATTTTTATCTCTTAGATTTATTATTCCCTTGGGTTTATAATACCAATCCTTTCAGTTTATTGATCTAAGGGTTCATATTCCTAGGGTTTAATATTATTCAACAATGGTCAACAATAAGCAACCATGTTCGACCATGATCAACCATTGTCCAATGTCAATCGCTTGGGTTTCTTTTTCCCCATTCAACGATGGTTTATTATGATGTCAACTATGGTCAACCACGACCCAACATGGAATTGTGGTAAGGATTGTCTCAATATGAAAAAAAAGATGGCGAGTCATGTTTATTTTAGTGTTTATAATATTTTTCTTAAGGTTTATATACATTGGGTTTATAATATTAGTCCCTTGGGTTTAATATTATTCCTTTGGGTTCATAATCCCTTGGGGTTTTAGTGTTAATGCCTTGGGTTTATTATTCCTTTGGGTTTATAATATCAATCCCTTACTTTTATTATTCTCTTTGGTTTATATTATTAGTGTCTTTTGTTTAATAGTATTTCCTTAGGTTCATAATCCCTTGGGGTTTTAGTATTAATCCCTTGGGTTTATTGTTCCTTTGTGTTTATAATATCAATCGCTTGGATTTATTATTCCCAAGGCAAACATGGTTTATTATGATGTGGACCATGGTCCAACATGGAATTGTGATAAGGATCGTCACAATATGAAAATCAATGATGGTCGTTCATGTTTATGTTAGTGTTTATAATATTTATCGTAGGGCTTATATACGTTGGGTTTATAATATTAGTCCCTTGGGTTTAATATTATTCCCTTGGGTTCATAATCCCTTGGGGTTTTAGTATTAATCCCTTCATTTTATTATTCCTTTGGGTTTCTCATATTAATCCCTTGGGTTTATTATTCCCTTAGGTTTATAATATCAATCATGGTCAACCATTTTCAATCATAGCCAACCATGGTCAACCATTGTTGAATTTCACATTGTGACAAGGATAGTCTCACCATCAAAATAAAGCATGTTTATTTTAGTCTTTGTAATATTTATATTTGGGTTTACAAATGTCGGGTTTATAATATTAGTCCCTCGGGTTTAATATTATTCCCTTGGGTTCATAATCCCTTGGGTTTTTAGTATTAATCCCTTGGTTTTATTATTCATTTGGTTGATAATATAAATCCCTTGGGTTTATTATTCCCTTAGGTTTATAATATCAATCATGGTAAACCATGGTCAACCATCGTTGAATGTCACATTGTGACAAGGATTGTCTCACCATGAAAATACATCATGTTTATTTTAGTGTTTATAATATTTATATTTGGGTTTACGAATGTTGGTTTTATAATATTAGTCCCATGGGTTTAATATTATTCCCTTGGTTCATGTTCCCTTGGGATTTTAGTATTAATCCCTTGGGTTTATTATTCATTTGGGTTTATAATATCAATCCCTTGGGTTTATTATTCCCTTAGGTTTATAATATCAATCATGGTCAACGATTGTCAATCATAGCCAACCGTGGCCAACCATGTTTAAATGTCGCATTGTGAAAAGGATTGTCTCACCATCAAAATAAACCATGTTTATTTTAGTGATTGTAGTATTTATATTTGGGTTTACCAATGTTGGGTTTATAATATTAGTCCCATGGGTTTAATATTATTCCCTTTGTTTCATAATCCCTTTGGGTTTTCGTATTAATCCCTTAGTTTTATTATTCCTTTGGATTTATAATATCAATCCCTTGGGTTTATTATTCCCTTAGGGTTATAATATCATTCATCATCAACCATTGTCAATCATAACCAACCATGGTAAATCATGGTTGAATGTCGCATCATGACAAGGATTGTCTCACCATGAAAATAAATCATGTTTATTTTAGTATTTGTAATATTTCTATTTCGGTTTACTAATGTTGGGTTTATTGATTCATTGGGTATATTGATCCCTTGGATTATTAATCATTTGTTTTTATAATGTTAATACCTTGGGTTTATAATTTTAATAATCTCTTGGTTTTATAAAACCTCAATATTAAGGGTTAAATATTTGTCCAACTATTTATGATTATGTCAATATCACAACAAATTAATCTAATATGGAAATCAACCATGATCAATCATGTTTATTTTAGGGTTTATAATAGTCATGTTAGGGTTATAAGCATTGGGTTTATAATTTTTATCCCTTAGCTTTATTATTCCCTTGGGTTTATAATATCAATCCTTTCAATTTATTGATCTAAGGGTTCATATTCCTAGGTTTTAATATTATTCAACAATGGTCAACAATAAACAACCATGTTCGACCATGATCAACCATTTTCCAACATCAATCACTTGGGTTTATTATTCCCGGTTCAACGATGGTTTATTATGATGTCAACTATGGTCAACCACAACCCAACAGGGAATTGTGGTAAGGATTGTCTCAATATGAAAAACAATGATGGTGAGTCATGTTTATTTTAGTGTTTATTATATTTTTCTTAAGGTTTATATACATTGGGTTTATAATATTAGTCCCTTGAGTTTAATATTATTCCCTTGGGTCCATAATCCCTTTGGGTTTTAGTGTTAATCCCTTGGGTTTATTATTCCTTTGGATTTATAATAACAATGATCCAGATTTAAACAGGAATGCAACAATTTATAGAGATAACCACAAACATAGAGATGTAGCAGAAATAATACTTCATTTCATTAATGTAGAACACTGAAGTATGCTTACAAACAGGAAAGGAAATAAACCAGCTAGGGCGATGGTAGCTTATCCCTGAGAAGAGATGTGGTGGCTACATGCCTCTAAACTGTCTTATAATGAGGCTCAAGGGCCTTTTTATTATTGAACAATAAGAGCAAACCCTAAGCAACCAAAACCCTAACCCGAGGAGATGTAACACCAAGAGTTTGTGGGCCCTGTTGGGGTGAGTTGGATAGCCAACTTCCCAGGGTTGTGAATTGGTCATATTCTCTCCGTTTTATGTGCATGATAGCATGTTGGAAAGATATCTTTGAGGACCACGACGAAAAATATGATTTAGACAGAAAATCGTTGGCGATAAATTTCCCTAAGGACATCATTGTTTAGGGCCTCAAAACGGCTCCGGAAGTTTAGGAATTGAAAAAGTGCTAAAAATAGTAAACTGTGCTATATTTAAGGAAAATGAAAAACTAAAAGAAGCACTGGTGTGGATCCAAGTGGAATTAGCAGGTGGCGACCAATCCACCTGGATCATTCCTCCCTCCTTAGGAAGCAATGTTCCCCATTGTGTTGAGTTCCTCCATGAGATGAGGGAACTTCTACTGAACTTGGTCCCTAGTAAGCCACTTGCCCTGGTGAAGGAGTTGACCTGCTTTGACAACTCGATACAGTTGGATATTCTGCTGGCAAGTGTGCTTGATCTGTGTGTCCATGATCTGATCAGTTGCAGCTTGTTCCATGCAATATGTATTTACTCTGTGGGTGTAAATTGTTCTGCAATGTCGGATGTGTCTAGTAATGGTGGAAAGTATAGCCGAAGGCGATCCACATTGAACATTGGGTGCAGGCCAAAGAATGGGGGAATGCTGAGCTCAAATGCATTGTCTGCCATAGCCTTGGTAATGGTGTAAGGACCATATCGGAGTGGTCTAAGTTTCCGATAGGCTCCAGTAAGGCGTTCCTTTTGAAAATGCAACCAAACATTGTCGCCCACCTGAAACTTGTGTGGCACCCGATGTTGATCATATCGCTGCTTGTACTTGGCATTTGATTTCTCGAGAATGTCATGGACCTATTGGTGAATATGTTGGATGTGCTCAATGAAGTTGTTTGCCTTATCTATTTCGAACTGGACATGGGCTGAATATGCTTGAGTAGTTGCAAATGGCATGGCCACATCGATGGGACACAATGGCTGGAATCCCAAGACCACCTTAAAAGGGTTGTGGCCAATCGAGCTATGGAGAGACCGGTTGTAGCTGTGCTGAAGATAGGGGAGGCTCTCATCCCATGTGTGTGGATGCTTTGAGTTGTACATGCGCAGAATGTGTACGATCATCCTGTTGATGACCTCTGTCTGGCCATTAGTTTGAGGATGGTGATCCAAGCTTAAACAGGAACGCAAAAAATTAAAGAGATAAACAGATACACAAAGATGCAGTGGAAATAATACTTCATTTCATTAATGGAAAATACTGAAATATGCTTACAACCAGAAATGGAAATAAACCAGCTAGGGCGATGGTAGCTTATCTCTGAGAAGAGATGTGTGGCTACATACCTTTGAACTGTGTTACAATGAGTCTTGAAGGCCTATTTATTGTTGAGAAACAATGGAAAACCCTTCACATTCCAAAACCTAACCCCAGAGGATGAAATGCCAAATTTTGGGCCCCGTTTTTGGGTAAGTTGGTACATCAACTTCCCGGGGTCGCGAATTGGTCGTATTATCTCCATTTGACGTGCATGATAGCCCGTTAGAAATATCTCTCCGAGGAATACAACGCAAAAGAAGATTTTTTGTCAAAAAAAACACTGGTGGTAGATTTCCCAGAAAAACGTCATTTAGGGCCTCAAAATGGCTCCGAAATTTAGGACCCGAAAAACTGCTCAAAATAGTAAACTGTGCTATAATTAAGGAAACTGAAAAAACTGAAAGAAGAACTAGAGAGGATCCAAGTGGAATAGTGGGTGGCCACCAATATCCACCTGGAGCATTCCTCCTCCCTTAGGAAGCAATGGTCCCCATTGCGTTGAGTTCCTCCATGAGATGAGGGAACTTCTGCTGCACTTGGTCCCTGGTGAGCCACTTGCCCTGGTGAAGGAATTGTCCTACTTTGACAACTCGATATAGTTGGATATTATGCTGGTGAGTGTGCTTGATCTGTGTGTCCATGATCTGATCAGTTGCAGCTTGTTCCATGCAAGTTTGATTTAACTCTGTGGGTGTGAGTTGTTCTGCAATGTCGGACGTGTCTAGTAATGGTGGAAAGTATGGCCGAAGGCGGTTGACCAAGGATACTTTTAGGGGCGAATGTTTTCCCTTTGGCGAAATTAAGGGGTTTTAAATTTTTAGTGGACGAATATTTTGTATCATAGTACATTTTTACAAATCGCCTCAAATAGTCCACCTTATTTTAAGGGAGAGGGTAAAAAAGGTAAATGTAGCCCTTGAAATTAGGAGTTACAACCTTCCATTCGCCCATTTTTCAAGAAGAGGTTTTATTTAAGTGAATCCATTCACCCATTTTCAAGAATAGGTTTTATTTAAGTGAATCCTATGGGCCAAATACCATATTT
>APFE030005988.1:34191-66113 GCA_000404065.3 Pinus taeda
TATATATTACTGAACAGTTACAAAATTAAGGCATTTTAGCCTTAAAACGAGCTCTAGCTCGACTACATCTTGCCACTCACAAAATTCCTCACAAAAAGATATTCCTACACCCCTATCACACTACACATATATATACAAGAAATGTTAGATTGGAAGGATCTACTCTATCCTTGTTTTTCTCCAACTAAAGGTGCATGCATGAGAGATAAGTATCCCTTATCTATTTTAAAGCCACTTATCCGCTTTAACTTTTTTTTTTTGCTTTAAAACAGACTTTTCCTTTGTTCTGATCCTCTGGTTTGCTTTGTTGCTGGTTGCTCCTACATCAGACTCCCGAGGCACAAAAATTTATGACCTCCTGGTCATATGCTTCTGGTCTTCATAATATCTTCAACTTGTGAGCTGCAATCAACCTCTGCAACAACAAGTCCTCCTTGCTGCCTCTTACCTCACCAAGCTCTCCTCTGGACTTGGTCTTTTGGTAACTGCTCTAGGCTATTGCAATCTTCTCACCTTCCTCTGCTTTCTTCTTCCTTCTCACAAGAATCATTTCCCTGCTCTGATACCACCTAATGAAAATGAGAATTTGGGGTTGCTCAAAATCTCAATTTCTTAAAAAAAATGTTGATCCTGGACCTGTGGGTTATGGCCCACTCAATCTTTTCGGAAGTCGTTTGATTAATTCACCGTCTGTCTTGCTCCCATTTGAACATTCATGCAGCCGCCACCGAGTGCTTGCAACACCATTTTTATTTACAGAACACAAGTTTTGACTCATTTATAAAACACATAGCGTATACAATTAACACAGAACATAAACACACTTTTATATATTTACGGAACAATTACAAAGTTAAGGCCTTTCAGCCTTAAAACGAACTCATGCTCAGCTACATCTTTCCCACTCACAATTTTCTTCACAAAACAAGATATCTATTACACCCCTATTGCATTACATTTATATAAAAAGTCTTATGAAGGACCGATCCTATCCTCTTCTGATTTTTCTCCACAAAAACTCTCCAAAAAGTGTGCATGGCTATTAATAATAGGAAGTCTATCTAGTCTTATCCATTCTCTCTTTAATTTTTTTTCTTTAACTGCTTTAAGGGAGAATTTCTCTGTTTTTTCCCTTTATTGAGCTCCGCTGGTCTACATCTTCATGCTCCACTTGGATTTTTCTTTAATTAAGAAAAGGGTGAGATGCACCTGCATCATTTACCAATGTTGGGTTTATAATATTAGTCTCATGGGTTTAATATTATTCCCTTTGGTTCATAATTCCTTGGGGTTTGCGTATTAATCCCTTAGTTTTATTATTCCTTTGGGTTTATAATATCAATTCCTTGGGTTTATTATTCCCTTAGGGTTATAATATCGATCATCATCAACCATTGTCAATCATAGCCGACCATGGTAAACCATGATTGAATGTCACATTGTGTCAAGGATTGTCTCACCATGAAAATAAATCATGTTTATTTTAGTATTTGTAATATTTCTATTTCGGTTTACTAATGCTGGGTTTATTGATTCATTGGGTATATTGATCCCTTGAATTATTAATGATTTGTTTTTATAATATTAATGCCTTGGCTTTGTAATTTTAATAATCTTTTGGTTTTATAGAACCTCAATATTAAGGGTTAAATATTTGTCCAACTATTTATGATTATGTCAATATCACAACAAATTAATCTAATATGGAAATCAACCATGGTCAACCATGTTTATTTTAGCGTTTATAATAGTCATGTTAGGGTTTATATGCATTGGGTTTATAATTTTTATCCCTTAGCTTTATTATTCCCTTGGGTTTATAATATCAATCCTTTTAGTTTACTAATCTAAGGGTTCATATTCCTAGGGTTTAAAACTATTCAACAATGGTCAACAATAAACAACCATGTTCGACCATGATCAACCATTGTCCAACATCAATCACTTGCGTTTAATATTCCCGTTCAAGGATTGTTTATTATGATGTCAACTATGGTCAACCACGGCCCAACATAGAATTGTGATAAGGATTGTCTCAATATGAAAAACAATGATGGTGAATCATGTTTATTTTGGTTTTTGTAATAATTATATTTGGGTTTACGAATGTTGGTTTTATAATATTATTCCCTTGGGTTCATAATCCCTTGGGGTTTTAGTATTAATCCCTTGAGTTTATTATTTATCTGAGTTTATAATATCAATTCCTTGGGTTTATTATTCCCTTAGGTCTATAATATCAGTCATGTTCAACCATGGTTGAATGTCACATTGCGACAAGGATTGTCTCAATATGAAAATAAATCATGTTTATTTTAGTCTTTGTAATATTTATATTTGGGTTTATGAATGTTGGGTTTATAATATTAGTCCCTTGGGTTCATAATCCCTTGGGTTTTAGTATTAATCCCATGGGTTTATTATTCATTTGGGTTTATAATATCAATCCCTTGGTTTTATTATTCCCTTAGGTTTACAATATCAATCATGGTCAACCATTGTCAATCATAGCCAACCATGGTCAACCATGTTTGAATGTCACATTGTGACAAGGATTGTCTCACCATCAATATAAACAATGTTTATTTTAGTGTTTGTAGTATTTATATTTGGGTTTACCATTGTTGGGTTTATAATATTAGTCCCACGGGTTTAATATTATTCCCTTGGGTTCATAATCCCATGGGGTTTTAGTATTAACCCCTTAGTTTTATTATTCCATTGGGTTTATAATATCAATCCCTTGGGTTTTTTATTCCCTTTGGTTTATAATATCAATCATGGTCAACCATTGTCAATCATAGCCAACCATGGTCAACCATGGTTGAATGTCACATTCTGACAAGGATTGTCTCATCATGAAAATAAATCATGTTTATTTTAGTATTTGTAATATTTATATTTGGGTTTATGAATGTTGGGTTTATATTATTAGTCCCTTGGGTTTAATATTATTCAATTGGGTTCATAATCCCTTGGGGTTTTAGTATTAATGCCTTGGGTTTATTGTTCCCTTAGGTTTATAATATCAATCATGGTCAATCATTGTCAATCATAGCCAACCATGGTCAACCATGGTTGAATGTCACATTGTGACAGGGGTTGTCTCGCCATCAAAATAAATCATCTTTATTTTACTTTTTGTAGTATTTATATTTGGGTTTACTAATGTTGGGTTTATAATATTAGTCCCATGGTTGAATGTCGCATTTTGACAAAGATTGTCTCACCATGAAAATAAACCATGTTTATTTTAGTGTTTTTTATATTTATATTTGGGCTTCCCATATTAGTCCCATGGTTCATTGTCACATTTTTACAAATATTGTCTCACCATGAAAATAAATCATGTTTATTTTGGTCTTTATAATATTTGTATTTGGGTTTACGAATGTTCGGTTTATAATATTAGTCCCTTGGGTTTAATATTATTCCCTTGGGTTCATAATCCCTTGGGGTCTTAGTATTAATCCCTTGGGTTTATAATATCAATCCCTTGGGTTTATTATTCCCTTAGGTTTATAATATCAATCATGGTCAACCATGGTCAACCATGGTTGAATGTCACATTGCGACAAGGATTGTTTCACCATGAAAATAAATCATGTTTATTTTAGTCTTTGTAATATTTATATTTGGGTTTACGAATGTTAGGTTTATAATATTAGTCCATTGGGTTCATAATCCCTTGGGTTTTAGTATTAATCACTTGGTTTTATTATTCATTTGGGTGTACAACATTAATCCCTTGGGCATATAATTCCCTTAGATTTATAATATCAATCATGGTCAACCATTGTCAATCATGGCCAGCTTTATTAATCTCTTTTGTTTGTAATGTCAATCCCCTGCGCTTCTCGATCCCTTAGGTTTTTAATATTTATCAGTTGAGTTCACTAATTCCTTGTGTTTATAATATTAGATGGTTGGGTTTATTAGTTCCTTGGTTTATAATATTAGTCCCTTTTGTTTAATATCATTCCCTCGAGTTCATAATCCCTTGGGATTTTAGTATTAATCCATTCGGTAATAATAATATATAAATATATTATATAATAATATTATATATATTATATATTATAATAATTTAATTATTATATGATTATAATATATCTCAATGTATAATATAATCTAATATAATATAATATAATATAAACCAATTATAACAAACCCTAAGATAAATATTAAAAATACTAATAATAAACATTGTTGATTAATATAAAGCCTAAGAATATAATATAATATAATAATATTTATTTATTATTTTATTTAATTAATATTGCTAATATTATATGTTTAATTATGTAATAATATTTTATAATATATATCATAATATATAAATATATAAGAATATGTTGTTATTATTTATATAGTTATTAATAATCATAAATAGTTAGTCTTTAAAAAATTATACATAATAATTCACTTATTAGAATTCTAATTATTATTGGATCAAAATGCTATTTACTTGATGTCTTCACAGATCCAATTTCTTTTTCAGCTCCTCAAGGGCGCTCATCTCGCTTGTGTTGATGGTCGTCACAATTGCGAGGAATTATTAATGTCACCCGGTTATTTGAAATCTAAATCGAACTGTCTCAGTGGTTCGTCGAATAAACTATGGGTGTATTTGTAGATCTTTGCGGTGAAGCCTAAGATATGGTCAGTCTGCTGGTTCTGACATCTAATTTTAACATTTTGATTTCATGCTTTGGCGTGACCTATTAACACTTCATGGCTAGAAGACGATTGGAAAATATTGACTATCCACGTGTATATTTGACCTGTTCCTCAATCAAAAGTTTCAATCTTGATCATTATCTATGGTCTCAGTGGTTCTGCGAAATCAATGGTTATAATATGTGGGTGTATTCATAGATATCTGTGCCATTCATCTTTCAAGATCCAATCTGGTTTGCGGGTTGCGGTTTGGACACATGCGATCTGCGGTCCGGCTTGCTGATATCAGTTGCACACATTTATTATATTTTTCTAATACATATCTGCTCATATATTTCTAGGTATGAATAATTCATCACAGCTACCAAAGATTACCAAAGGTAGACCTAGCACAGTTACTCTATAAAGCCTTTATGAGTATATAGAGTCTTTAGAGAAACATGGAGAAGAAAGAGAAGCCAAGCTACAAACAGAGTTAGAAGCATGCTAGAAAATAAATCCACATCTTTTGAAGACAAGATCCAAAAACAAATAGAAAATAAAATAGAACTATTGGAGAATAAAATGGAGGCAATGGAGACAAGGTTGCAGGTTATAGAAAAACAAATCCAAGATACAAACCAAACATCCCAGCAAGGAGATGATGATACTTTAGAGAATCTTAAAATGAAGGATATGATTAAATAACTAGAAGAAAAAGTTAATAACTGCCGCACCTTAAATAGTGTGGCAGGTAAATTAGATATCAAACCAATTAAAGATGAAATGAAAAAATTGATAGAATTAGACCGTGAACGTAACAAAAGGGCCTTGAACCTTATAATCTTCGGTTTGAAAGAGGAGGTAGATGAGGATATTTTAGTCATGGCCTAGACATAACTACATAATAGATTACAAATTGAAACAACGTGTCTCACAGAAGAAACAAGGTGGGGTAAATTAATTGAGAATAAAGGAAGGTTGATCTGAATAAAGGTGGGCTCTACTAACCATAAGTATGACATACTTAGTAAAACCTCAAGTCTAAAAGGAAGGGAATATTTATAAATGAAGATCTCATTCCAGAAGATCAAGCAGAATTAAGAAAGGAGGTTCATAAGGTAAAAGAAGCTAGGAAGGAAGGAAAATGGGCAATAATAAGAAATAGAAAAGCCGTTATTCGAGATAGAAACCAAGAAGATAGTAATAAATAGCTGATCAAAAATGGATCCTAAAACCCTCTAAGTCTTTATATACTTAAACACTATCGCAAAGGAAAAACCTTCACAAATGGCAGAAAACACTATCACACCAGAAAAACATGGAGAAATGGCGAGAACAAAGTTAATCGAAGGCTTAAGCAACATTGCACAAGAGCCATCGGATCTGACCAATCAACGGTCCAGATCTAATAGGCATATCGCAATCGGAGGCAGCAAGCAGAGTCTATCAAAGGCAACCTTATGAAAATCGTGATAGCAATCAACGCGATTAAATAAGAGTCATTGATCAAGCGTGCAGATCAATGGTCCAGATCTACTCGTGCTATCACATTGCTAATATACACACAAGGAAGGAATTAACTCGCAGCCTGAAGGTTTGACGATATGCGATTGCGATATATCGCATTGCAATATCGCATCGTAACTATGTAAGGGGTGATTCCAAGAGGCCAACAACCATGCGGTAGCGATGCACCAATAACCGATAAGGTTGATTGGTGCAATCAGAGATCGGAGAGCAGGGAGGATATGTGATACGCGATATAGCTACACCTGATGGGGTTTATGGATAAAAACACATATATTTTGAAGTCCGATATGAAGCCATTTGTCGAGTTTTCTTGTGTATTTGGGTTTTTTTGTTATAAACTGAAATACAAAGGAAAACCATGGCCTGCGACTTGCGACTTGCAACTTGCGATAGTGATATAAAGGTGGACACAATGGATTTTAAGGGAGGATTCGATATTATTTGAAGTCTGATAAGAGGCGTTTAGGCAGGTTTTTCAGCTTTTTTTTTGTATTTCTCTGTGTAAACAGATAAACGATATTTTTGGGATTTCAACGCACCAGTGGTACTTTCCATTGCAAAACAGGTGACCACCATACCTGAAGGCATTTCACAATGATGTTTAATGCGCAGAGGGGATTTGAATGGAAAAAGGCTGGGAGCTAGAGAGACGAAAGGAAAAATGAACAGATAAGCACTAATAGGCTTAAAAGCCACTCAGTGTCAGAGACAGGCCAGGAAGTGCTAAGCTAGAGAGAAAACAGAGGATAGAGAGTGAGAGTGAGAGTCTGTGTACTCATGAAGACTTGAGGGATTCAAGTAAAACCCTGTTGTTTATTCCCTATTGTGTTGAGACTCGATTTGAGCTCACACTTGTAAAAAAATCTACTCTTGAAGACATAATAGAGAAGCCACCACTGAAAGCTGGACCAGGGGATGTAGCCCAAGAGTTTTGGGTGAAATGTTTGATTATTTGTTGTGTTGATGTGTGTTTGTCTATTATGTTTCTCTAACTGCTCATTGTCTATGTTATTTGCAAACTTTACGATCCGTTGCACTAAGTAATATAAGCATTCTTGCACATGAGTCTGTAATATTTTAATATTAATCTAAGATCTCATTTTTAGTTCAAGTGGTATCAAAGCTTTTGGTTTTGGTTTTTTTATGGTTAAACAACCTTGTGCTGGATTTTTGAATGCTAATTAGGTCAAAGCTCAAACTAGGAGAAGGAGAAATTCTTGAGGCTAATCCAGATATTGGAAGAGTCTATACTCAGAGGAGAATGGAAAAAGAAGCTCCATTGGAATCAGAATCTCAGTTCATGGACAATTTTATGGCCATGCAAGCCATGGTAGAAGAGATGTATCGAGAATTTAAGAAGGGTTGAGGTGAAAGCACTTCAACACCCAAACAAGACAAAGGAGCAGAGGAACCTTCTTTAGTTGCCCCTCCAAAGGGCAAAGGGAAAGGGGAAATGCCTCCTCCATCATCTCCTCCACCATCACCTTCATCATCCTCATCTCCTAGCCCTGATAAGAAAAAGAAGAAAACTTCTTTGATTAAATTAGATGTGAAATTTGATTTGCCAATTTATGATGGAGAACTAAATGCAGAAAAGCTAGATAACTAGATTAGACAGATTGTTGTATATTGTAGGGTATAGAACATTGATTCAGAAAGGAGAAAGATTTAGCTGGCTAGCCTTCGCCTTCGAGTAACTGCATTAGTGTCGTGGGAAGGCAAGACACAAGCTGATCTGAAAAAACATGGTAAAATTCTTTCTACTTGGAATGAATTTGTTTTTGCCATCAAAAAACAATTCTATCCTCTAGCTTATATGCAACAAGCAATGATGAGTTGGAAAACTCTTCGCCAATTAAAGCGTCATAGTGTACAAAGTTATACCCAAGAATTTAGAAAAAGTGCTTTAAATCTAGGCATATCTATAGACTCACCTGAAACTTTGTTGAAGTATATAGGTGGTCTGCATAGCTATTTGAAGCACACCATTATGATGTCTAATCATACTAGCCTAGATGATGTATCAGTTTAGGCTACACATCTAGAAGCTAGAGGTAAGAATTTGAACCCAGAGGTTGGGGGATCATCTGAACACTCTGCAAGCAAGAACAAGGAAAAGAAGAAGCTGAAATGGAAGGAGAGGAAGACAAACGTTGTACATAAGGACAAACCTTCATGCACTCATTGCAAGAAGGATGGACACGATGATGCACATTACTGGTCTTTGCATCCGGAGCTGAAACCTACGAAGTTTGGTGGTAAGAAGAAGAAGATTGTTGCTGCTATTCAGAAAGACTTGGGGTCAGACTCAGGTGATGAAACAACAGTCATAGCCACAGGTATAAAAGGTAAAAATTCTGAAGCATCTACAAGTAATTCTGCACAATGTATTGATAATGAAGATAATGAGAGGGAAAGACATGAGCTTTTTCATATTAGAGTCATTTCCAAGAACTAAAAGATTGATACTTTATTTGATAGTGGATCACAAGTAAATTTGATTTCTGAAACAATTGTAAAGAAGTTGGGATTAATAACAACACCTCACAAGAAGCCATATCCATTAGATTGGGTATGTGATAAAGCAAAGCTACAAGTAACAAGATAATGTAAACTTAGGTTTGCTATTGGGTCAACATTTGTAGATGAGGTTGAGTTAGATATAGTTCCCTTGGATATATGTGGTATTGTTTTTGGAAGTCCGTACTTGTATGACAGAAAAGCCATTTTCTATAGAGCTGAAAATAAGTATCAACTCACTAAAGAAGAAATAGAATATATTGTAAGAGCTCATAAACTCAAAAATAACTATTCTCTTATAAACTCAGGGAAGATGAAAAGAATTGTGAATTCATGAAAGCAATTTTTACTAATGGTTGTAAAGGAAAAGAACCTTGATAAAACAATGTATTTGAAGGCTATGATGCTAAATAGAAAACTGATTTAGTTAAAGTTGTTTCAGAATATGATATTTGAAGAACCTAAAGGTCTGCCACCCAAAAGGGAAATAGTACATGATATTCATTTGCAGCAAGATGCTTCATTACCTAACATTGGAATGTACAAGTTATCTGCTTTAGAGAATGCAGAGATAAAGAAGCAGGTACAGGAGCTGCTCAGTAAAGGGTTCATAAGACCAAGCACATCACCATGTGGATCTCAAATCATGCTGATGAGAAAGAAATATGGTTCATGGAGGATGTGCGTTGATTATAGAGCACTGAATAAAATAACAATCAAGAATCGTTATTCTCTTCCTCGTATTAATGATCTATTGGATTAGTTGAAAGAAGCAATTTACTTTTCCAAGTTAGACTTGCGTAGTGGCTATCATCATGTCAGAGTTGCAGAATAAGATGCATGGAAGACTACTTTCAAGACAAAGCAAGGGCTGTATGAATGGCTAGTTATTCCTTTTGGCTTAACTAATGCTCCTGCCACTTTCATGAGAGTTATGAATGATGTACTTAGACCTTTTATTGATGATTTTGTAATTGTATATTTAGATGACATTCTTGTTTTTAGTAAAACATCGGAAGATCATTTGAAGCATTTAAAGCAGACTTTAGATGTTTTAAAAAGAGAAAATCTCTATGTGAAGTTGTCAAAATGTGAATTTGGCAAAACATCTTTCAATTATTTGGGTCATATTGTAGGGGGTGGTGAATTGAAGTTAGATCCCTCTAAGGTTGAAGTCATTGTGTACTAGCCTAAACCCAAATCTGCTACAGAGGTTAGGAGTTTCCTAGGAGCAACACAATATTGGATAAAGTTTATTGCTAACTTTTCTTTGATTGCAGCTCCATTACATGCTTTAATAGGATTGAAAAAGGTGTTTCAATGGGGATGGAAACAGTAGAAAGCCTTCGACACCTTAAAAGAAAAAATTAGTACAACACCAGTACTAGCACTGCCAGACCTTCAACATCCATTTGAGATTGAAACAGATGCCAGTGACTATGCCATGGGAGAGTGTTAATGCAACACGGTAAACCCATATGCTATCATTCTGAGACATTTGATTATGCAGTAGTTAATTATCCCACATATGATAAAGAATTGTATGCATTAGTACAAAGTGTGAAAAAGTGGAAACATTACCTAATGGGCAAAGAAACAATCATATATATATATCATCAACCACTTCAATATTTGCACTCACAAACTAAATTGCAGCAATCAAGACATTATAGGTGGATGGGTTTTCTACAGCAATTTCATATTTTCATCAGATATAAGAAGGGCATACACAATAAGTTGCAAAAATGTTATCAAGACTAATTATAAATGCATCTACTATACTTAAGCATAACTCAATAATGCACGAAAGCTGTATTGAACAATATGCTCAAGATGTAGATTTTAAAGATGTATATGCAACTTTAAGTCATGGCAAGAAAGTATAAGAATTCGATTATTATGTTAAGGAATAACTCTTATATCATTTGGGAAAGTTATGCATTCCACAAATTGAAAGAGTTAACATAATCCGAGAAGCACATAGTTCTCTCATATTAAGTCATTTTGGTGTAAGTAAGATAGTTGCACAATTGCAAAGGTTCTATTATTGGCCAAGAATGCATGAAACAATTTCTAGATATATTAAAGGGTGTACTATGGGTGCTAAAAGCAAGCCCAGTAATAGAAAATTAGGCTTTTACACTCCACTTCCAGTTCCTTCTCATCCTTAGGAAAATGTTTCCATGGACTTTGTTAGGGGATTGCTAAAATCTAGAAAAGGTCATGATTATTTGTATGTTGTTGTGGATAGGTTTAGAAAAATATGTATTTTGATACCTTGTAACAAATAAGTTACAGCTGAACAAACAGTGAAGTTGTTCTTTCAGCATGTATTGGTTCATTTTGGGTTACCCACTTCTATTGTATCTGATTGAGATTCCTGATTCGTTGGGAAGTTTTGGTCAAGTCTATGGGAGTTGATGGACAACAAATTGAAGAAGAGAACATAATTTCATCCATAGATAGATGGTCAAACAGAGGTGGTCAATAGGACAGTGATCCAGTTTCTCAAAGGCTATTGCAACAAGCATCCCAAGCTTTGCGATGAGCATTTGTGTTATGTGAAACATGCTTACAATCATGCCAAGCACTCTTCTACTCAGATATCTCCTTTTGAGACTTGTTTTGGTTTTATACCAAAGTCTCCCTTGGATTTTTTCTTTGGAAAAGACATAACAGTTGATGGACACAGTGATGTGGACAAAGCAACCAAGTTCATTGAATAGATCCAAGAAATTCACCAGGCAGTGTAGAAACAACTGGAAATAAGCTAGGCCAAGTACAAGGCAAGGCATGACAAGCATCGAATTGAGCATAGTTTCCATGTTCTTGATCAAGTCTGGTTGTACATCAACAAAGAAAGAATGCAAGGTGAAGGTAAGAAGCTGAAACCAATAAAGTATGGGCCTTTCAAGATACTTGAGAAAATTGGTGAAAATGCTTTTTGCCTTGATTTGCCAGCTTATATGCATATCTATTCAGTCATTAATGCAGAAAACTTGAGATTGTATGAACCTTCATTGATTGAAGATCCTGAAAAGCAAAGTGAGTTTCCTTCTATTGATGATTTGTTGCTTGAATATCTCAATCAATTGTAGGAAGACACAGTTCTGTACAGGAAGGTGAGAACTATGTGTAGAGGGGATGTCGAGTACCTAAGAATCAGACTCAAAGGTTCAAAACCAAGAAGTGAACGATGAATAGAAATTGGGCAAGTGAGGAAGTTGTATCCTCACTTGGTCGATGCCCAAAACCCAACTTTTGGTGGTCCAAAAGCTTTTTAGTGGTAAGACGTGATCCAAAATGGATCCTAAAACCCTCTACGTCTTTATATACTTAAACACTATCGCAAAGGAAAAACCTTCACAAATGGCGAAAAACATTATCGCACAGGAAAAACATGAAGAAATGGTGAAAACAGAGTTAATCAGAGGCTTAAGCAACATTGCACAGGAGCCATCGGATCTGGCCGATCAACGGTCCAGATCTAATCAGCATATCACAATTGGAGGCAGCAGGCAGAGTCTATCGAAGGCGGCCTTATGGAAATCGCGATAGTGATCAACGTGATTAAATAAAGGTCATTGATCAAGCGCGCAAATCAACGGTCCAAATCTACTCACGCTATCGCATCACTAATATACACACAGGGAAGGACTTAACCCACATCCTGAAGGTTCAGCGATATGAAATTGCGATATATCACATCATAATATCGCATCACAACTGTGTAAGGGGTGATGCCAAGAGGCTAGCGACCATTGCGATAGCGATGTGTCGATAGCCGATAAGGCCGATCTGCGCAATCGGCGATAAGAGAAAAGGGAGGGTATGTGATATGCGATATAGCCAGACTCAATGGGGTTTATGGATAAAAACACATATATTTTGAAGTCTGATATGAAGCCATTTGTTGGGTTTTCCTGTGTATTTGGGGTTTTTCGTTATAAACCCAAATGCAAAGGAAAACCGTAGCCTACGACTTGCAACTTGCGATAGTGATATAAAGGCAGACCCGATGGAGTTTAAGGGCAGATTCAATATTATTTGAAGTCCGATAAGAGGCATTTAGGCGTATTTTTCAGTGTTTTTTGTGTATTTCTCTGTGTAAATAGAGAAACGATATATTTGGGATTTCAACGCGCTAGTGGTCCTTTCCGTTTCAAAATTGGTGACCACCATACCTAAAGGCATTTCACAATGATGCATAATGCTCAGAGTGGATTTAAACAAACAGAGACCAGGAGCCAGAGAGTCGAAAGGGAAAATGAACAGACAAGTGCCAATAGGCTTAAAAGCCACTTAGTTTCAGAGATAGGGCAAGCACTGTTGAGACAGAGAGAAAATAGAGGACAGAGAGTAAGAGGGAGAGTATGTGTACTCAGAAAAACTCGAGGGATTCAAGTAAAACCCTGTTGTTTATTCCTATTGGGTTAAGACTCGATTTGAGCTCACACTTGTAAAAACTCTGCCCTTGAAGACATAATAGAGAGGCTACCACTGAAAGTTGGACCATGAGATGTAGCCGAAGAGTTTTGGTTGAACTCCTTGATTATTGGTTTTGTTGATGTGTGTTTGTCTATTATGTTTCTCTAATTGCTTATTGTCTATATTATTCACACTCTTTTTGATCCGTTGCACTAAGTAATATAGGCATTCCTGCACATGAGTCTGTAATACCTTAATATTAATCTAAGATATCATTTTCAGATTAATAGCAATTCAACATGCTCAGGATTCTTTCTTGGAACTGTCAGTGATTTCCATAGAACAAAGGTCCCAAGCTAAGTTGGACCTTGAATGATGTTGATATTGTATTTCTTGTTGAAACTTGGTAGCATGAAGAATCTAAGGTCCCTAACATAGATGGCTTTTCACAAAGGTCTACTTGGAACAAGTGATCCTCCCGTAGAGGCATTAGGGGTATAACTTGTTACATTAGGAAGAACATCTCCCCCATTGCTAGGATTTATAAAAATGACCCTTACAACTAATATAGGTGGATAACGATTACTAACATTAGTGATAAAAAGACCTATATAGAAATCTGTTATTTCCCCCCACCAATTCTAACTTCTATAAAAAAAGAATCTAGATGAAAATAGTCCTTACAATTGTTTAGAGAATGATATTTTTAGCCTAAGGAATGAAGTTAATATCCTTTTAATGGGTGACTTTAATGCTCGAACTTCAAGCAACCAAGCTATTCTTCTAATAAATCATTCCAACCCTAATCCTCTTTGGTTAGATGAAGACCTTACTCTGGCTAATCCGTACAAAAGGAGCTCTGAAGACCTCAGGGAGAATTTGTTTGGGTCGGAGCTAGTCAAGCTCTGTAGTGCTCAGGATCTCATTAGTTGCAGTGGTCTAAAGAAGTGGCCCAATTCTATCCAGATGACCTGCATCAATGGGCTTGGTGGCAGTGTGGTAGACTATGTTATTTCCCATATCCCTTTATACAACGAAATAATAAAATTTGATATCTTAAATGACCACGAGCCTGACTCTAATAATAGGAATTTACTTATAACTCTCAATTTTGTCATGCATAGAGATCCCACAGAAGATAATCCTTATAGCCACAAGAACTTAATATTTTATAGAAATAAAAACGATCTCTTTCTAAATGAATTAAATACTATTTTTCTTCATTTATCTAGTACAAGCAACATAGAGACCTCTATCATAATTATATTACAACCCTCTCATATTCTATTAACAAGTTCTCGTTTGAAGTTTCAAGTAATAAAATAAATAGCAAAACCAACCCATGGTATGACAAAGATTGTAAAAGTGTGAGGAGAGAAATTAAGGAAGCTTTTGATGAATCTCTTAAAATTGACAAGATAAAAATATGAAAAGCCCTAACTAAAAGGAAAAAAATATAGTATATTCATAAAAGACAAGAGAATCTCTTACACCTCTCTAAGTTAGCTCCTAAGAAATTCTAGAGGCAGATTCTTACTAGGAAAACTAAAGATAATAATAAAATTGTTTTATATGATTGGAATTCCTATCTTAAAAAGCTTTATGAATCTCAAAATGTCATGGATAACTTTGAAACCCTGCTCACAACGAAAGAAGTTTTCCCATTACAAGACATTGATTTTCGGGTTAAACGCCTGGCAAATGGGAAAGCTAAGGACATTGAAGGTTACTAGGTGAAAATCTTAAAAATTGGAGGTCCTGTCCTCATCCCCCACATCCACAAGCTTTTCAATCAAGTGGTCAAGCAAGGGTTCCCTAAACCTTGGACTCAGAGCCTCATTATCCCTATTTTTAAAAGTGGAGATAAAAATAACCCCTCTAACTTTTGAACTATTATGATCAGCCCTCTCATAGCGAAGTTATATGGTAGTATTTTGGAAAAGAAATTGAGCATATGGCTTGAAAGTGAAGGTAAGCGGGCTAAAGGCCAAGCAAGGTCTTAGAAGGCAACACTCAACCATGGACCACCTCATTATGCTTAGGATAATTGTGGAGAAATGCCGCAATGATAAATCCAATCTCTTTTGTTGCTTTGTGGACTATAGAAAGGCTTTTGATACAGTTCCTAGAAACAACCTATGGAGTAGATTATAAGAGCTAAATGTTCCCTTCGAGTTGAGAGCTACCACTATAAGATTTTACAAGAATGTAATTGCCAAGTTAAAGAGCAATGAGGGGTGGTCGAAAGATATTAAGTGTAATATAGGAGTTAAACAAGGTTGCCCCCTCTCCCCTACCCTATTTGGCATTTACATCGACAAGCTAGAAGGTTGTTTAGAGGAAGCAAGTTGTGTTTGGCACGATCTTAGCTGGGATAGTCATCATCCTTCTTCTCTATGCTGACAATATTGTTCTTCTCACAAGGTTCCCATCGGATCTTGATAAGCAACTTAGACTTCTTAAGGATTTATGCTCTACCATGGGTATGACTGTTAACACTAACAAAACAAAATTTATGATTATCAAATCCAAGAAGGACACTTATGCTAATTTTACGTATGACAATAGTAACTTGGAGGAAGTGTCTTCTTACAAGTACCTAAGAATTGATATTCATTACAAGCTCAAATGGAACTATAGCATTGAGAAAAGGATTAATGTGGGGTGGAAAGCTTATTTTGGTCTTGAAAATAATTATAAAATGACAAACCTCGTATTGTGGGATAGAAGGAAGTTCCTCTTTGAAACTTTATTCACTCATGTTATCCTATATGGATGTGAGGTTTGGGGTTGCATCATCTCTATAGAATCCCAGAGAAAATCCAGAAGCGTTTTATAATGTATAACCTCAAAATTAAAAGCAATACACCCTATCATATTCTCCTTATAGAAGCGGGTCTTTCCCCTATCAAGAGCCTAGCTATGACTAGGTTTCTGTTGTACAAGCACAAGCTCAATAACATAGGAGACCATAGACTTCCTGATCTAGTTTTAAATTCCAGCCAAAACCACCTAAGGCTCAAGAAAGTTTGGTAAATCCTCTAGGGGCTAGTTAAACCATTGGGGAATCGATGAGAATGCTACATTGAAAAACATTAATAACATTAAAAGTATTGTTACTTCCAAGTTCAGAGAAAAATGTGGTGTGAGAAATATTTAGCAACTAAAATAAAATTAAGATATTATAAGGAGGTCATCAACCCCACCCTAGAAGATCAAAATTATCTCTCTCAACTAGCTCAAAGAAGAAAATTAATGTAGCCAAGATTAGAATGAACTCTCATGAGCTCCATAGTGAAACGGGTCGTTGCGCAGTTCCTAAAACACCATGGATGGAAAGGATCTGCCATCTCTATGAGAATATGAACAACGAGGATTAAAATCACTTCCTCTTAGAGTGCCCTATGTACAACCACATTAGATCTCAGTTTCATAATCTTTGTTGCTATACTGACCTTCTGAGCCTTTTATGATGTCAAAATTATAGGGAGCTCTAGAGGCTTCTCTCCAAGCTCTTTGAGCATAGGAATAAAATCTTAAATCAAACTAAATAATTCGTTTCCTTAGGTTCGATAGACCAAAGTTTGGTCTCAGTGGATGTTAACCACCACCACCACCACCATCATCATCATCATATTATGAGTTAAATATTATTATTATTATTAATTTATATAATTGTGATTATTCGTATTATTATTAGTTTATATATTGTTTTAAAAATATTAATAATAATCATAATATATTATATATATTAATATATAATTGTAATAATTATTATTATTGGTAGATGGTTTTTCAAGGAGACCAAATTTGTGAAAATCTATGCAATCTAATCTAGGGTTTGAGTCAGGGTTTGGCGCTGGTAATAATGGCAGGTCATGGAGGACAAAGTTCTACTCCCTCCTACAGTCAAATAGCCACGAACATAAACAAGGAAACTAATCTGCATCACTTCAAGAAACCAACAGAGGTGATAACTGAGGATGTTAACACTGAAAATATAAAACCTCATGAACAAAGAGTAAATCATGAGGAAGATAGCAGGGAGAAGAGGAAAGTGTGCAGCAGTCAAAAAGCTACACCTCTGAGGGGGACAGGCGTCTGTAAACCTAATTCGACCATCACTCCTTGGGTTGTTTTAAGTGACCCAACACTACAGGTGCACAAAGATCACATGATGGAACACACAATCATATGCAAATTTATGGGGATTTGGCTGACGGAGAAGGCCTTACATGCATGGATAAGGAACCACTAGAAACCAAAGGGGGAAATAAACCTTCACCTTGGATCCAAGGGTTTCTTTACGGTGGTGTTCACGAGCTTAGAAGATAAAGATAGAGTGTTCGAGGGAGGACCCTATTTTTACACTGTTGTAGGCCTTTACATGCGACCATGGGTGATGAACTTCATCCTAGAATGGGAAACGTTCACTTTAGTACTGGTATGGATAAGGCTATACTCCCTTCCTTTATATTATTGGCTGCCGGAGTCTCAAAAGGCTATCAGAAATAAACTAGGGCATTTTATAAGATATCAAATGTGACATTAAGAGGAAAATACACTTCCTTCACCAGAATCTATGTGGAAATGGACCTATATGGGGCACTCCCAGATGAGATCATTTTAGAAGTTTATGATGAAGAATGGGTACAGGTGATGGACTATGAGCATGTCCCATTTAGATGTCATAAGTGCCATGAACAGAAGCACCTATATAGAGACTGCCCATTAAAAAAACTAGAAAGCAACAAAAAAAACCACCACAAGAATAGATCCCGAGGGTTTAACCAAGGTGGGGGGTGAAGGGAAAGGAGGAAAGAGGAACCAAAATAAAATCAATGAGGACAGGCAACTAAGCCACAATAGTTTCAAAATCATAGAAGAAGAAATTGGAAATAATGGGGAAAACCAAAAATTGGAGACTAAAACCAATGAGAAGGATAGGGATACTAGCATAGAGGACATACCAGAGAACAAGTAGCAATAGGATGATCTACCAAGCATTGTGGAGCTCAGCAAGGACCATGAGATGACCCCAAGTGAGGCAGGAATGGAGGATCATGAACTACATGAGATTCTTGAGAAGGAAACATTGGATCTAGAAAAGTTTCTGGAGTAGGGTATTACCAAAGAAGTTGACTCCCTGCCAAAAGAGGATTTTGACAAGGTTCAACAACTCTTCCTATGGAGATCACAATTGAATATTTCTGGAGTCAAAAGAAACCATGACAACTAGGAAAATAGAGGGATGAAGGCAATGGAGGAAACACCAGGGCACTCTTCCAAGAACCCGGTTAGGAAAAGAGGAAGGAAAAGACGGAATGTGGAAAACTCATGATCAACTCAAGTAAGATGAAATATCTCATCAGTTACACTTTTACAAACCTTTCTTAATGAAGTTTACAACCTAGAATATTAGGGGCCTAGGAAGTAAAAGGAAAAAAAGAGATCTTAGCAGTAGAATAAAAGAACAAAAACCAGGCATGGTTTTCATCCAGGAAACAAAGTGCTCAATGGATAAAATCAGATAAATCCATAGCAAATGGTTAAGCAGGTATGAGTATCTAGATGTTAAGGCACACAGTTCGGTAGGAGGGATTCTTACGCTTTGGGATCCCCAAAAACTTGGAATATTGGACACAAAAGCATCAAGGAATTATTTTTTGTTGGTAATACAACCTATGGGTGATAAGGAGATTTACATGATTACAAATGTCTACGGTCCTCAAAAACTAGAAGACAAACTCAAGCTTCTCACTTCCTTTGAGGAGCTAAAAGAGAGATACCCTGATATACCCTGGATTTTGGAAGGGGATTTCAATATGATCAAATCTCTTACAGAGAAAAAAGGTGGCACCAGAACACTAGGCGGAGACTCCATTGCCTTCCAGAACTTCATAAATAACATGAGATTAGAGGATGATGAAAAAATAAATGGCACTTTCACCTAGTACAACAAGAGAGGAGAGGCTTCTCAATTTTCCTCTAAACTGGATAGATTCATGATCTCAAAGGACCTATTTCTCACAGGCCTTGACATGTTAGCTTTAATCCTTCCATTTGGAGGCTCATACAACTGGTCTGTCCAGCTTGAACCCACTTTTATGGGTACACCGAGGAACAGATCTTTCAGGTTTGAAAATGTCTGGCTCTCTCACCTTGACTTCACCAACAATATTGATAAATGGTGGATGGAAGAGTTTCCCTTTCAAGGCACCAAAATGTACATGCTACAACAAAGACTTAAACACATCAAAGTCAAACTCAAAGATTGGAGAAAAAAATAGTTTGGTAACATTTTCAAAGCCAAAAAAGAAGTTGAACAAAAACTTCAGGGGATTAATCAACTTATGATCACAGATGGCTTTACCGAGAACAAGAAAACTCAAGTTGATGCTCTTCAAAAGGAATGGGATGATAGGTGCAGGCAATTGGAGATTTTCTAGAGACAGAAATCAAAAATACAATGGATTAGAGAAGGGGAAAGAAAAAAAAAAAAAAAAATCATAAGTCAACTTTAAGTCACAGGTCACATAACATAATTTTAAAACTTAGAGATTCTTAAAGGAAAGACCTCATTACCCACAAAGAAATGGAATCTGTCCTAGTACAACACTTCCTTGGCATTGTAAAGGAGCCTCTCTTATATAGGTCACAATTTATTAACAAATTCACAAGGTAAATTCCCAAGCTTGTAACAAGGGAAGACAATCATAATCTCAATAGGCCAGTTTCTGAAGATGAGGTCAGAGAAGTTATCAACGAGATGGAAAATGGGAAAGCTCCTGGCCTAGATGGTTTCAATGTGGACTTTTTCAAAGAATGTTGGAAAATAGTCAAACAAGACATCCTTGATGCAGTGGAAGACTAAAGAAAATCCAAATCGGTCTTGAAGGCTCTCAATGCCTCTTTCATAGCTTTGATTCCGAAGCAGGAAAAAGCCATCACATTGGACAAATTCAGACCCATAGCTTTATGTAATGTGGTGTACAAAATTATTTCCAAAGTGATCGATAACAGAATCAAGCCCCTTCTTCTAGCTATTATCTCATAGGAGCAAACTAGATATGTGGAAGGAAAACAGATCCTCAACAATTTCATACAAGCTCATGAGATGGTACACTCTCTGAAGAGCAACAAGAAAGCTGGTATGATCATACAACTTGATCTAGAAAAAGCTTATGATAAGCTAAGTTGGTCTTACATCAGGGCAGTGCTGAAAGCTTATGGTTTTGACCACAATTGGATTAGATGGGTCATGTCCCTTGCATCCATGGCCAGTTTTCCAATTTTGCTTAATGGCTCACCCTCAAGAACCTTCATGCCTTTTAGGGGACTAAGACAAGGATATTCGCTTTCCCACTTCCTCTTTGTGTTCATGATGGAAGGGCTACATAGAGTGATAAAATAGCAAGTGCTGAGGCAAGAATCCAGGATTTGATACCCACCACAGACAGAGCGGCTTCAACTCACCAATAATTTGTGGATGACACTATGTTGTAGGGCATTCCCACAGTAAAGAAAGCCAAAGCTTTTAAACAAATCCTGAATGACCTTGCTATGGCTGCTAGTACACAAGTAAGCCTTGACAAATCAAAAGTTTTCTTTTTTAACACAGACATTGCTACTCAGAGAAACCTTACCAAAATTCTAGGGTTCCAAAGGGATGAGTTAGCCTCTAAGTAACTTGGAATGCCCCTTACAGACAAACCTCTAAGAAGGGGAGTGCGGGAGCTAGTCATTAACAAACTTCAGGATAGGATCCGGAAATGGACATGCAGATATTTAAATTTAGCAGGGTGCCTTATGCTCACAAAAGCTGTCCTACAAGCCAAACCCATTTTCATGATGCCAAGTCTTCCTATTCCTAAAGGAGTTTTGCAACAGAACGGGAACATTCAAAGAGATTTTCTTTGGGGCAAAGGTGAAGAGAAAAGGAAATGGGCTTTGGTAGCTTGGGATAAGCTCTGTAAACCTAAGGCCCATGGAGGTTTGGGGCTTCATGACCCCGAAACCCTCAGCGAAGTTTCCGGTGCAAAGCTTTGGTGGAGGTGGCTCAAGGAATCGGCAACCCTATGGGCCAAGCTATGGAAACAGAAATATGCAAATAATTGGCAGGAGAGGGATCATATTTGAATGTCTGGGCTTATCAAGGTCTCCCACATTTGGAATCTTGCTTGGGAAAATAGAGGCATTGTCCAGCAGCACAACTTCTGGGAGATCTGAGATGGGAACCTGGAAAGATTCTAGGAGGATAACTGGCAGCAAGAACCAAACATGTTTAGGGAAGAACTAACCAATCTTAAGAATGACACTGACAACAAAGGTTTATGAATGGTAAGTGACTCCTCAGATCAGGTAAGGAAGAATAGCAAATGGAGAACTTGGAAGGATATAGGCTACAGGGAAGAGAGCCCTTTGAAAGCTCAGGCAAACTCTCTTGCTATGGACTTGGAACAAAGGAAGATTTTGGTTTCATCCTCGTCTGACCAACTAAGATGGGGAAGAAACACAAAAGGTAACTTTAACCTCAAAGAAGCCAAGCAGATAGTCATAGTGTGTGATTATCAGAATCCTGATAAGGCATGGAAGGACCTTTGGCAGAACCCGCATTGGATGAAAATAAAGTTGTTCATGTGGTTGGTTAAACAAAAGAAAATTCTAACTTGGGAAAATATTCCAAAGAAAGGCTTTGTTGGCCCATCCAAATGCTATCTGTGTGGTACATAAGAGGAGACAATGGAACACTTACTCAACCTTTTCCCTTTCACCTCAATCTTGTGGGATTGCGTGGCCTTAGTCTTCAGGAAAACTGATAGGGATGGCCTTAGTATTACCAACACTTTGAGGAATTGGAGAAGAAACTTCTCAGGCAATAAGCTCATCAACAACGCTTGGACTGTAGTTCCAGGCTTCTTAATCTAGAATGTCTGGAAAGAATGCAATTGCAAGATTTTCAAGATCAAAACTGGCTCAACCCAGAATGCTATTGCATAGATATTAAGATAGTTCAAAGATACTATTTGTGCCATGTTAGGGAGACCTCCTAAGAACCTGAATCTTCCCTAGGACACTTGTATACTACTGCAGTTGGGTCTCCATTCGCTCGCTAGTTCCCCAGAGCATACACAAGGATGTGAGCCAGATAACTGTTGGTAAAGAGTTTTGGCAAACTCCTCCTCATGGTTTCTTGAAAATTAACATAGATGGAGCCTCTAAAGGTAACCCAGGGATGGTTGGTTTTGGCGGGGTCATCAGAGATGAGCAGGGGTGCATAAAGGACATCTTTCATAATCATCTGGGAACTGTTAAAAATAACATGGCGGAGCTCATGGCCTTAGAGTAGTGGTTGGAAATACTAATCGAGTGAAATCCTCCTAATGTCATCATTGAAGCTGACTCGGAATTGGTTATTAATGCGACCAAACAGATCTACAATGGAGAAGCACCTTGAAAAGTATCAAAACACTGGCAACTTTTGCAGGTCTTTCAATGCATTCATTCCCACCTACAAACCCTGAGAACAAACAAATTTGTTCATGTGTGAAGAAAATCCAACATGTTATCTGATCGTCTGGTGAATGAACGAGTGTTTTGCAAAGAAAGTTACAGTGGGCATGCATGGGATTCGACACCCTCGGGGAAATTGTGTGAAGATTGTCAAAAAAAGGTGGACAAAGACATGGAAAACTTCCATACTTTCAGGACTGAACAAGAAGGAAGATTAGTGGAAGCAGGATAAAACGGAAGTGTAAGCCATTCTTAACCATTGATTTTCAAAAAATTAAAAAAAGAAAAAAGAAAAAAAAGGGAGAAGAAAAATGCTTAAAACAAAGCTTTCCACAAGGGAGAGGCACTTGGTAAACAACAAACATCTTAGTAGGTCGTCGGCCATGGATCGTGACAGCCTGTGTAATCGAATGACCATCGGGTGGAAAAGTAATTGGAAGTTAACCACCAAAGTGGACCTAATGCTTTTTAGATAAATGGTTTACAATCCTCATCGGGTCCGAAAAGGAGAGTAAAAACCATGCAGGTTTCCACTCTGATATCTCGGAGGACCTTCAGATCAACAAAGGCGTTTTCACATGGTTTTCAAGTTCTAAAAGACACCAAAGCTTAAGTTTCAAACTCGACCCGAACATTCATAAAATTTGGCTCGCATTCCTTATCGGATCCGTGAAACGGGTAAAAGGGGTGCATGTTGTGAAGACGATCGTTTTGTGACCGTTGGATATCATGGGATCATGGATGGAGACTTATTTTGTAAGCCTCAGGTTGAATGTTGAAGGTTTATTTCAGGTTGTGTAGTTGGCTACCCTTCATAGGGACAACTCTGGTTGATCCTTACTTAGTAAAACCATGTAGCATATGTATTTTTTCATACGGTTAATATAAGGCTCCACTCTTATTTTACCAAAAATATATAAATTATTATTATTATTATTAAATATAAGAGCTATTGTGTTATTATTTATATATAATATATTATAATAATATTAATTATATTATTATTATTATATAATAATAATTATTATTATTTTTATATTATTATCATAATATAATGACAATATAATATTATTATAGTATTATTATGATTAATATATTATTATATTATATAGTATATTGTATAACAATATAAAATAATAAATATATTTTTTTATTATAATAGTAATATAATATAATTGTTATATTATTTTATAATTTTATATTATCATTATAATATTATGTTAATAATTATATTATTATATTTTTTAATAATATAATGATAATTTAATATTATTATGAATTGGTCTTATATTAATTAATATTACAATATTATTATGAATTTATATTATTATTATAATATTAATGATGATGATGGTTAATGTACACTGACACCAAACTTTGGTCTATCAAACCTAAAGAAATGAATTATTTAGTTTGATTTAAGATTTTATTCATATGCTCAAAAAGTTTGGAGAGAAACCTCCCAAGCTCATTGTAATTTTGACAAAGTAAAAGGCTAGGAAGGTCAATATTGCAACAAAGATTTTAAAACTGAGATCTAATGTGGTTGTGCACGGGGCACTCTAAGAGGAAGTGATTTTCATCCTCGATGTTCGTATTCTCATAGAGATGGTAGAACCTTTCCATCCATGGTGTTTTAGGAACTACCCAACGACCCGTTTTACTATGGAGCTCATGAGAGTTCGTTCTAATCTTGGCTATATTAATTTTCTTCTTTGAGTTAGTTATAATAGAGAGATACTTTTGATATTCTAGGGTGGGATTGATGACCTCCTTATAATATCTTAATTTTCTTTTAGCTGCTAAATATTTCTCACACCACATTTTTTCTTTGAACTTAGAAGTAACAATATTTTTAAGGTTCTTAATGTTTTGCAATACAACATTATCGTGGATCTCCCAATGCTTTAACCAGGCCTTGGCGTCTTTATACCAACCTCGTTTGAGCCTTAGGTGGTTTTGGCTGGAATTTAAAGCTAGCTTAGGAAGTCTGTGGTCTCCTATATTATTGAGTTTGTGCTTGTACAACAGAAGCCTAGTTGTAGCTAGGCTCTCGATAGGGGAAAGACCCACTTCTATAAGGAGAATAAGATAGGGTGTGTTGCTTTATTTTTGAGGTTATACGTTATAAAATGCTTTTGGATTTGCTCAATCTTTCTCTAGGATTCTCTAGAGATGATACAACCTCAAACCTCACATCCATATAAAATAACCAGAGTGACTAAAGTTTCAAAGAGGAACTTCTTTCTATCCCACATTACGAGGTTTGTCCTTTCACAATTATTTTCAAGACTAAAATAAGTTTTCCATCCTCCATTAATCGTTTTCTCAATGCTATAGTTCCAACATGGCTCCTAACTCTATTTGTAGCTTGACTTATCTTTTTTCTCTACGTTTCTCTAAAAACTCTATATACTCATAGAGGCTATGTAGAGTAACTGTGCTAGGTATACCTTTAGTAATCTTTAGTAATTGTGGTGAATTATTCATACTTGAAAATATATGAGTAGATATGTATTAGAAAAATGTAAGGAATGTGTGCACCTAATATGAGCAAGCCGGACCGCAGATATACATGCTCGAGATTGTTTTTCTATTACCACAGAGAGATTGTAAATACATCACCCTAAATTATTACTGCACAGAGATGGTAAATACTTCACCCTAAATTATTATAATATATATAAATAATACGGTTGTTATTATTTATATAGTTATTAATAATGGTAAATAGTTGGTATTTAAAAAAATACCTATAATAATTATTAATGTGGTTCATATAAACTTATTGGCTTATATCAACCACATTAGAAAATATAGTTGTATATATGTTTCATATATGTCTATTCACCTATATCAATTAAGTTGGTAAATATGATTATGATAATATAAATACTCTTCAAAATTAAATACAAAGAACGAAATTTACATTAAAATTAATAGAAATAAAATAAATAAAGTTTACAAAAAGTTGTTTTAAAGTAGTTAAAAATGGAGTGAACATTATCATCATTCACCAAACCTTAAGTTTTAAAAAATAAATAATGGGAGCTTATAACTTGAGTATCGATTTGTCGTAAGGGAATGGATTTACACTTACTTGGTAATTCATAAATAATTTTTTATTTTAAATGGTTAATTCAGCAATGATAGTAATTATAAAATATTTTTGTTATTTTTAAATGGTTAATAGAATTATTATAAATATAATTTCTAATTTTTTTAAAAACAAAAAATATTTTTTATTTCTCCGAAAGAGAAATTATATTTTTGAAATGAGATTGTAGCGCGGTTTACAAAGCTCTGTAATCACCCATGATGGTATTCAATATGTGTAGGCCACATTCTTAAATCACAGCAACGATCCAAACTTATTACAAATTTAAAGTCATTCAAGAGGGAAATTGACCCAAACAAAAATGCAACCGCGGCAACACATGGGAATCCTGTGAAAAGTGTTAATACTTGGCGAAAGATATTTGAAGACTGCAACGGTTCTATTATTTGGATATTGTAGTATATATATAAAAAGATGGACTGATTTTGGTTTCGAGCGTAATCTCGTATGAGTACATGTATCTCCGGAATGATCTGAATGAAAATTTAACCCATAGTCTATTCAGGAAGAAGTTACGAAACTGAGCTGAGGGAGTACAAATTAATTAAGATAAACTTTGAAAGTAAGAAAGATTTTAGTTGAAAAGAAGAAACAACGATTTACATATTACAAGTCTGCAACTCATACACAAACTGAATCCAACTCGTTAAACCTGCAGTTTCCACAAAATAATTACATAGTTTTTCTCAAGTCCAGACCAAAATCTTCAAGTATCCGATTCTTAAACAAAAAGGCTACCATCTCTCCTAAGCATTAATTTTCTAGTCACTAACCACAAAGTCATTCATCAAATCCTGATAGAATACAGGAGCACAGCTGTTAAACCGAAGAGGTCACAGTTGTGCTTCCTTTCTGAGGCTCGGCTGTAGTTGTAGTTGTGGCTATGTAGGTGTCCTCGTAACAACAATAATTCCCTCCGAAGAATCCACCATGAATGAGTAAGATGTACCAGAGCTTTGTTCCACACAGAATAATAAGGAATGACTCCAACGTTATCTTCACACAAATGCAAAGTTACCAAATATTAACAACAACACAAAACGCTAAAACAGAATTAAAGGAATGAAGAAATCGGAGGAAATCGGTGACCGTATGAATGTAATAGCATAGGGGTATTACATACCAGCTTTGTGTTTCGGCCGCCTATATGGATCTCTTTGCATGCCAACCTGAAGTTTTGTCAAAGATAATAATTAGCTCCTCCCCATTTCATAGATGAATCAGATATCATAATAATTCTTATTGACTCATCTATGTGCACATATATATAGATTACCCCATGGCGAGTAGTGTGAGGGCCCAAGCTGTCATGGAGGATGCAGCACTGGAAGCCAAGCTTTGGGCAGTCCAAACCCGGAGATGATGGAGTCCTGAAAGGCATGAAGCAGTTCCTACAACTGCAGCTATCAAAGAAAAAATAACCATGAATCCCGTCGCTTCATTCCCCATTGGAAAATTGACTGAAGAAAATCCCACAGGAAGATCTGTTCCGGGACCTGCAAGTTAGCCATAGAATCAATCAGCAAAACACTCCATGGTATAAAGCACACAAACATGTTATGCATACAAGTAATAGGTACCAGTAGAGTAAGTGTGGTCGAGGGCGTTGTTGAGAGCCCACCCGGCAATAGCAGCCACAATCACAAACATGCAGAAATTCAGCAGAAGGAGAAACCCTGCCAGGGACTTCACCAGTCCCAATGCCATTATGATTATAACACTATCGCTGCTCTACAAATTATAACTACTGACGTAACGGAGCTTAAATCGAATATGGAAAAATACCAATTATCAATCTATACTATAGAAAATTCGTGAGCATTCAACTCTAATTTAGTAAAGCTGAACACCGGGGCAACACCCTGCAACTTGAATGCTGGATGAACGAAGAGATGATGTATTTATGGATGCCTTGAAAGTATGTGACCCTGCAAAAGAAACGGCGAGTGGGGCAGAGACGGCTGTTGATTAACAAAAACAGGCTGCCCTGCAATTGAAAGTGATAATACAACGGTTTACTTTATCCAACGGTTGATGACTCGTTTTTCAAGGAGTCCAGACAGGTAAAATCATTGAGTGGGCATCACTTTGGAAGCTTTGTCCCAAACTTGGTGATCCGTTGGAAGAACTCCCACACTTTATGTTTCAATTTGTATAGAATGCCTTTTCAATTGTAACGTCTTTATTCGTTCGTGTTCAAAGCCCAAGTATCAGAAATATAATAAATATATGTTGATTAGAGAGTTATTTCGTTGGAAGCAGGTTTGAAATTATCTGTCTCAACTTTATTAACTCGTTTTTATATTTTTGACCGTGAAAAAATGCTTGGACGTCATTTCAAACTTTAAGTGACTTTCATAGGCCATAATTTAATTCCGTGCATGGTGAGCCAACCAAGCGTTCCTTGTTTTACAAGTAGTGTGTATACACTATACAACATGGCATTAACATTTGCTAGGTAACACTAGTAATCATGAATTGAACTGAACGTTAATGTATCCACTTGCAGGTGGCTAGAAAGGTTAGAAATTAGTATGTTGGGAGGCATACAAAACTATGGGTTGATTTCATTTTCTATGGATATGTGGGGAATTATCGACTTTTATTTTTATTTTTGACTTCTCCATGGCATGGATAGGAATGTGATTATGGTTGTATTAATAAAATATATTTTTCTCAATTGATTATAAAATAAAATTTATTTTTATTAATAATGATAATAAATTTTGTTTAGGAATATTATTTTTGATATTATAATAAATTCTTTAAGTTTATTTATAGGTTTTATGACATATATAATAATAAGGTGTAGTCTTTAGTGAGACTTTTTGGAGGCTTTTCCGGTGGCTTTTTCCGGTCAAATTTCTCTAAAATCCGGCAACAATCTATTGAAATCACAAGTTTGATAGGTAATTTCTGCACAATCAAAGCGTCCTAGAGGTTTTTCAAGGCGTTAAATCCAAATATGTAGTTAAAAAACCATTTTAGATAATACAAATCAAGATTTAACCTGAATTTTTTCAGCCGGATTCCGTCACCGGAATCTCCCAAAAATGCACTTAAAACCTCCTAATAATAATCATATATTTTATATTATTATAATTTATTTCATTTTTTATGCTTTATAATGGTGGATGTCAGATTTATTTAGAGGCTTCATTACATACAATACTATGGGCAAGAGCTTAATTGTATTTGACTCATTCCCCAAAGTTAATTGGAGAAACACTTTATTGGTGATTTCTCTTTTGGATTTTAATCTCACTTCTGTAAAGGATACTTTTGGGTAATTAATTAAATTGAGAATTTTTTGTGCACTATACAATTGTAAATCAAGATTGTTGTTTGCTAATACATTTTATTTGTTAGGTAGTATACTATCAAAATATGAGTTAGATATTACTTTATTTTTATAAATAAAGGATTTCCTCTTGTATTTTGATATATTTCTCTCTTTTGGATCTATGCATGGTGCTCGGTTACATTTTTTGGCAAAGCAAGGATGAGTTTTGGTGAAAAAATGGAGCTCAATCAAGCTATTTTAAGTGCTTGATCGAGTTGCTTAAGGACTTAGACAACTCAATACAACGTTTAACAAACTCTCCATCGAGCTCCTATGTAACCTAGGTTAATGCATGAGCTCAATCAAGTTATAATCTTGATCGATCCTGAGATCTCAATAGAGCTATAGGCTCGATCAAGCTCTAGGGCTCAATCTAGCCTCTATTTCGCATTAAAACCCACGACTATGGTCTGCCAAGTCATTTTTGTAGACCGTGAGCCAAATGTCAACATGACCAAGGCGTTTAACTACTTGGCATTAACATTTGCTAGGTAACACTCTTAATCATGAATTGAACTGAAGGCTAATGTATCTACTTTCAAGTGGGTAGAAATTAGAATGTTGGGAGACCTACAAAACTATGGTGGGTTGATTTGGTTTTCTATGGATATGTGGCGAATTATCGACTTTTATTTTCATTTCTGACTTCTCCCTCGCATTGATAGGAATGTGATTATGGCTATATTAATAAATTTTTTATAATAATAATAATAAAATTTCGATTAGAAAAATTATTTATTTTGGATTATTTATAATTTAAATTTTTAGTTTATTATAGGTTCATACATGCATTATTAATAATATAATTAATAATTTATATTATATAACTTATTCATTTCTTATGCTTACAATGGAGGATGTAAAATTTATTTAGAGGCTTCATTACATACAATACTATGGGCAAGAGCTTAATTGTATTTGACTCATTCCCCAAAGTTAATTTGAGAAACACTTCATTGTGATTTCTCCTTTGTATTTCAATCTCACTACTGTAAAGGATACTTTTGGGTAATTAATTAAATTGAGAATATTTTGTGCACTATACACGTGTAAATCAAGATTGTTGTTTGCTAATACATTTTATTTGTTAGGTAGTATACCATCAAAATATGAGTTAGCTATTCCTTTATTTTTTATAAATAAAGGATGTCCTCTTGTATTTTGATATATTTTTATCTTTTAGATCTATGCATGGCGCTTAGTTACACTTTTTGGCAAAGAAAGGGTGGGTTTTGGTGAAAAAATGGAGCTCAATCAAGCTATTTTAAGTGCTTGATCGAGTTGCCTAAGGACTTAGATAGCTCAATCCAGCGTTTAACAAACTCTCCATCGAGCTCCTATGTAACGCAAGTTAATACATGAGCTCGATTGAGTTATAATCTTGATCGATCCCTAGATCTCAATAGAGCTATAGGCTCGATCAAGCTCTAGGGCTCAATCCAACCTCTATTTCGCATTAAAAGCCACGACTATGGTCTGCCAAGTAAGTTTTGTAGACCGTGAGCCAAATGTCAACATGACCAAGGTGTTTAACTACTTGATCGAGGGTTTTGGAGCTTTACTGAGCGTTTGAGAGATGGAGCAGTAACCACACCAATGTCCCCGAAGATCAAACCAATCACTTTCTGCAAACCGAGATAGGTTTCCTATCACTTTCTATTCGAATTATTTTTTCTTGCAAAAAGAACAAATTAATTTGGAGTGAAAACCCACCATACAAAAATCATGAAAGCCACAAAAACTAAAAAAAAACTCTTGAAAACAAAACAAACAGCCTAAAAAAGCATTGAAAACTTAAAAAACAACCTAAAAACCCACAAAACCAAAAAAAGCCTCTAAAACATAAAACAACCTAAACTATAACCAATAAATAAATAAATAATGAACTTAATGGATATGATTAACATCTATTTATCAAATAATAAATTGTATTTTATTTTTTTTATTTTTTAAATTTTAAATTAATTTATTTTAAAATTATAATTTTTAATTAATGCTATGACTACATTAGTTTTATAAAAATAATTTTTAAATAAAATATTATCTTTTAAATGAAAATCTAAAAGGGTTTTTATTTTATTTTTACATCTATATAATATTATTTAAAACTAGAACTATATATATATAGAATTATATTACATATTTTGTCTTATACATAACCTACCTATTAGATTGTTTTTATTATATTATGAGAAAATATCTTAATTCACACACATAATTATATTCTATTAATTTATAATATATTTATATAAATCAGTTTTATAATTATTTAACATAACACAATAAAATGGTAGGCTTTAACTTTGTATAGAAATTACCGGCAAACGAATTCTTAAAACTTAAAAATATACAATAGTGAGGACATAAAATAAATATACACAAGGATTTTACCCTCATATTTCAAAACTGGGACTCCGAGATTGATTTTTCATTATTTTACTTCAATGCTACAATACATATATATGCATTCCTAAGCATTGATAAGCCCCAATACTTTAACCTTGGATTATAACATAATTGTAGTTCTTTTGACGAGATCTACAAAATACCATGGGCAGAAACCATCATGCCTAAAACCATATGCAAAAGTCATGCACAAAACCATGGATAATCTGCCCACCATCTTTGGGCTTGGGTCTATCCAAATATTATTGGGCCTCCATAAAAAACTCGGAGCGCTGTCGTGGACCCCATGTAAGCCCCCTACTAATCCCCCAAACTCATGTAAGCAACAACCCCTATTGTGCCTAGTGTGTAGGGCTAGTTGTAGAAAAAATATAACACATTCCCAACACACATACATAACAT
>APFE030005995.1:1730-18511 GCA_000404065.3 Pinus taeda
CCTTTGGAACATGTACATATGCATCACATCCAAATACCCTCAGATGTGAAAGAGAGGGTTTCTTACCAGTCCATACCTCTTGTGGATTCTTATCCTCCGACGTTGATGAAGGTGATCTATTGACTAAGTAACATGTTGTCTCTACTGCCTCTACCCAAAATTTATGTCCTAACCCGGCACCACTGAGCATGCTTCTTTCCCTTTCCATCAATGTCTTGTTCATTCTTTCTACAACTCCATTTTATGAGGTGTATATGGAGTAGTTTTCTGCCATGCTATACCACACTTCTCATAGAATTATTCAAATTCCTTATTGCAAAACTCTCCACTGTTATCTGTCCTCGGCACCTTTATCTTCTTCTCTGTTTGGTTTTCCACCAAAGCCTTAAATTCTTTAAACCTATCAAATAATTCAGATTTCTTCTTAAGGAAACATATCCATGTATTCCTTGAGAAGTCATCTATGAATGATACATAGTACACAAAATTACCAAGTGATGGAACCTTCACAGGTCCAAACACATCACTGTGTACAAGCTCTAATATCTGTTTCGCCCTCTAACCACCAGAGGGGAAACTCACCCGATTCTGCTTCACATATACACAATTTTCATAGAAATCAAAATCCAGAGAGCTATTACTCATACCTTCTACCATACATTTACCATGAAGTATTCGAAGGCCCTTCTCTCCAATATTTCCAAGCCTTTGATGCCACAACATGGTCTTCTCTCTTGAGACCACTAGATTTTCTGCTCCACTTTCAGGAACCACAGAACTATTTCACCCATCAACAACAGTGCTACCTTGCAGCTTGTACAGAGTTCCAATCCAAACTCCCTGCATCAATACCAGTGCTCCTCGAACCATCTTGCAGGTATCCTTCTCGAACTTTGTTTTTACACCTGCATCATCCAGCTTGCTTATAGAAATCAGATTTCTGGCCAATGCAGGAATATGTAGAAAACCTAAAAGTGTTCTGACCCTTCCACTTTGGAACTTCAACTTTACTTTTCCACGACCAATGATTCTAGCCTTCCTATCATCCCCTAAGAAGACATCACCACCATCGTATTTCTCATACTCGCAGAACCACTCTCTATGGGGAGTGAAGTGAAAGGATGCACCTGAGTCAATCAACCATGCCTCATGATATACATGTGTACTTGAAGAAGCCAAGTACACATCCCCACCTTCATCTGAGGTGTTTGTCGCCTCTGTAGAAGGAGCATCATCAGATCCATTTCCTTTGTCAGGAGCTTTGGATTTACAATCCCTTTTGTAGTGCCCTCCCTTTCCGCATTTCTAGCACATCACCTTTACAGGTTTTCCTGGAGATTTAGATCTCCCTCTAGATTTAGATCTCCAACTCGATGACTTATTTTTGTTTCTGTTCTGGGACCGTCCTCATACAGACAAGGCATCACCATTCTTGCTCTCCATATTTTTCCGTCTCATCTCCTCCACCAGCAAGGATGAGACTATTTCATCAAAATGCAAGGCAGTTGCATTGCTACCTATTGCAATAACCAAACTATCCCACGAATCTAGTATAGAACACAACAAACTAATGCACTTATCTTCATCTGAAATTTTGATATCAACAGACGATAACTGACTTACCATAGTATTAAACATATTCAGATGCTCTATCACCGAGTCTCCATATTTCATCCTCGGGTTATAAAACTTTTTCCATGGGAACAGTTTATTCACCAGAGACTTAGGTTGGTACAAAGTCCCTAACTTATCCCACAAAGCCTTCGTCGTAGCTTCCCCTGATACATTCAGCAATACTGAATCTAAGGCACACAATTGTATTGTGCTCTTTGCCTTTCGATCCAACTTCTTCCATTCTTCATCAGACACTCCCGTTGGTTTAGTACCTAGATCTACCATGATACATTGATCTTTATCCACCAACAGATCCTCCATCTTGAGTTTCCACAACTCAAAACTCTAACCATTAAATTTCTTGATCTCTATCTTTCCACTGATCGCCATCTTCTTCCACTACCAAAATTGATCCCGCAGATCTCCCACTGAACAGGGTCTACAATAGGCTCGAGTGAAACCCCTCAGCAACAAAGGTGTCTCCTTGAAGCCAAAACAGCTCTGATACCTAATGTAGGTTTTAACCCCATACAGAAATTACCTGCATATGAATTCTAAAACACAGAAAATAAGCAATGCGATATTATAACACATAAAACACATATACATAGAGATTTTCCCCTGGATCCCAAAACCGAGACTACCAGATTGATTTTTCATTATATTCCTTTCAATGTTGCAATACATATTTATACATGTCGAATCATCCAATACCATGGACCGAAAACATCGCGTCCAAAACCATGGGCAAAAATCATGCACAAAACCATAGGTAGGTCTACCCAACCTAATATAGGGTCCAAAAACAAAAATTTTCGGGGCGCTGCCCCAGACCCCATAGAGTGGGGTTACCTACGCCCCTCAAACCCCTTGTGACTCCTCCCGCTATGCAATCAGCGCAACAAAGGGGGGGCTCTGCCCCCCTTCTAACCCCCTAGTTAACTATGTGGGCTAGTCATGGAAAGAATATAACACAACCCAACACTCGACAGCTATGAAATTGATCAATTTCAAAGTATCTCATCAAATGGAAGCACCTACCCGCTGAAGATTCCAGATGGGAGGATGAGAATTTTATGAAGAAGCATCCATAACTACTCAAGCATTGAGGACAACACCTTTTTGAAGGAGAGGGGTGTTAGGGTCCTATTCATAGGCTGACTTGATTGTAGTTGTAATTTTGTATATTAAATGATTGTAAACATTGTTTCATCCTACAATTTTTTTCCAAAGAAAAAAGAGAAAGAAGAAAAAGAAAAAACAGGGTATAATATATATATATGTGTGTGTGTGTGTGTGTGTGTGTGTGTGTGTGAAAAGAATAAAAATCAGAAATATCAAGAAAAAAATGAAGAAACCCCATAGAAAATATGTATGAAAATGAGAAAGTCTAAATGCCACTCAAAAAATAAAAAAAATGCATCAATAAAACTTTAGATATTTTCAATGAAGTGTGAAGCTTGTTTAAATGCCACATCAAAGTTAGAAGTAGATTACTTAGTTTGATCATATTGTTTAAACATGATTAAACTGAATCAAATAAAAATTAGTTTAGGATAGTAAATAAATCAACCACACAGTGTAATCGTGGTTGAATTTGATTAGGTAGAATAAAGGAGGATTAACCAAATTTCTTAAGCTTGGTTAATTGGCAAATAAACATAGAAAAGAAATTAAAAAACTTAGAAAAATAAAAATAAAGAGCTTGCAAGTCAAAATGTGCCCTTAGAATTAATAAATCATAGTTAGATTAATTAATCACATCATTTAATTGCAATTATCATAAGTTGTAATAAATTTATGGTTGGATGTGACACTTTTGTCATTTGTAATAAGTTGGGCACATTTTTCAATGGCCACAATCTACCCCACCAGGATTAAAGACGGGGGATCGTTTCTGCCACCCCCCAACACTTCCAAAGGTTATCCAATAGGGGGGGTCTGAGGAATTGGTCTCCGCTATCCTGCTTTTCCTACATGGCATCCTCTCATCTACTCTACTCCCCACCCCCCTCCAAAACCATTTACCGCCACTACCCCCCTCCGGCATCCCCCCTAATACGCTTTCTGCTACCTTTGACCACCCACACGACCGTTTCCCATCGCTCCACCATACCCCGCCACTTAATCACCTCCCATCATCCTATCTCACCACCAATCAACATCCCTTCCACTCTCATTCTACCACCTACCCTCCTTGCTCCCATCCATTGCAACTTCACATTAAAATCCAACCATTCCTCATCGGAACATTCTTGTATGCAACGGACCCACCCCATAGCGGGACAAATGCAATGGAAAAACATAGTTTCTATATAAAAGCCATAAATTTGCAAAGGTGCCCTCCTTTTCTTTTTCTATTCACAATAAAGGTCTACTACATGACTCAACTTCCACCTCCTTCTACCTAGCTATCTAGTCAGTTGCTGCAAAATCCATACAACTTACCTCCTGTCAAGTACCTATCATGGCAGAAAAATACACAGTGACCAGTTTATTTTTCCCATATAACCATTATCTTTTATGTCTATTTTTTATGTTTCAGTATGGCACCTAAGGGAAAATCCAAAACATCCACTGAAAATCCAATGTTACTTCCACCTATTGATTTGGACCATCAACCCTTAGTCGACCATTTATACCAAGTTGCAGAGACCAATTGTGAGTTCAATCTTTACGAACTTCACAGTTGGCTCAAACATAATTACCTTGACCTCGATGAAGATTTGGACTATGGGACTCCCTCCTGCCCCAATTTATTTTTCCCTAGACCTATTATTTCCCAGAATTTGTAACTTGGTGTCAATTTCAATACATTCCCAGTCAGAGAATAGTAGTGGCCCAAAATGGTGAAATCTTCTTTTCCATTAATCGTCATTCAATCTCGAAAATGCTCCAAAACCAAAATCCTAATCATATGCATCCTTTTCACCCATATTTCCTCATGGAAATGTACAATAAGCTTGATTTCCCCTAGAGAGCCAAGATATTTGAGACTTTCTTACCAAAAAATGCCCAATTGCCCAAAACAAACCCTCCTTATCCTGCTTCTACGTTCCCTGAGATGACCAAACATATAATTTCAATAGTTTCATGCCTATTAGGATACCATTTTGACCAATGGATCGATGAAATAATCCTAGCCTTTCTTTTTGTGTTTTCCAAAGGTAAAAAGCCTTCTACCATCTTTTGTTATAGTGATTTTTTAGCAGAAAACATTGATGAACAATTCATGAAATTTTCAATTGAAGGAATCTTCAAGTATGCATCTGTCTTGGTGTATCTGTTTCTTTATTATCAATCAGACAGGTTTTCTTTTAATCTACAAAAGTTAGATAGTGAAGGGAACCCCCAATAATTCATTCAATGGACCTCCCTGGTCAAAAATAAATAAATAAATAAAAACCTTTTGTGGATCAATTTTTGCATATGACAGCTAGTTTGTTAAACAGTGATACAGAACCAATAATACATCTAGAGATCAATATAAATTTTCACCTAAGTAACCAGACCAAGAAAGGAGATTGGTATTTATACTAGAATTATACAGAGATTAGGATATATGAGTGTGAATTTCCCCCTTATAAACTCCCCAAATTTGTGTCAATTCACATTTTGGCCTTAGAATTGATCAGGAAAATGATCAACATGGACCAGCTACACTTCCTGGAAGCTAAGAAAGAAAAATTCAAAATAAAAACACAAATTGGTCCCTTCTCATGCAATGCAAGATCAGCAAGACAAGAATCAAATGCCATTTTCAAGTAGATGAAATTTAAGCACAATTTTACATGGTCCTATGACCCTTTCGGTATAATTTCTAAATTGAGGGTAGAATAGAGGTATGCTCCTTATACCCATACTTCTAGACCAGAGATAGATAAATTCATAAACCAAGAAGAATGGCAGGAGAATAAATTACAGAAGGTCAAAGAATAGGTGTTGTCAACTTCGCAGACACTGGTACCATGGGAAAAGGTTGAAAAAAGACCAAGGGAAACCATCTCCCCTTTAGTGACAAAGATTTCAACAAAGGATTTCATAGTGTACAATAAGAGGAAAAAGACCATGGATGTAGGAGAGACACAACAACAGAGTGCAGAACAAGAACAACCTATTATATTAATAGGCTCAGGTATACCTTCAGTGTCAAGTAGAGAGGATAACATTCATATATCTATGATGACCTCAATAGCAATAGATACACTTTTTTCATCACCAACAGGAGATATGTAACAAATCAAGAAAGGTCAGAGTATTTTTTCCATCTACAAAGAAATTAAAGCAAAGAATCAAGCACTCAAGGCTACTACATTTTCACAGTTTTGGAATCAAACAACCACCACCCAGCATAGGCTTCTTTCTACTTTTGATACTGAGAAGAGAAGAATGCAAGTTTCTTTCCTAGAGCCCAAAGTTGCTCAACCTCAATCATCAGATGACTACAAGAAGTCCATTTTCTCTTTCGATACAGATATGATCCATCCTATATACCAAATGGACTTCCATAAGAAGTCTGGTGAGATGATTTACAACACTATCACAAATTCATATATGGCTTCAGCTAAGCTCCAAGTCTCTGTAAACAACATTCAAGTACAGTTAAAACTAGAAAGGATTTCTTCTCTGGCCAAAGACACAAAGATAAAGTCTTTGGAACATCTGGCCATTAAATTGGGATATGATCCCAACAATATAACAGCAGCTAAGGAGATAATAAAGAATAAAAATGCATGCATAGCAGCATTGAGAAAATAGCTTAAGCTCTAGTCCACTGAAGATCCACAGGCTAAGGAATATGGAGAACAAGAACAACAAAAAGAGAATATGTTCAAAATTATTATTGAACAAAACAATCAAATTGCTAAGATGGAGAAAGAAATGGAAATACTCATAAAATAAAAAGAACAACAAGCAGTTTCAATGCAGGTCATCCCTTTGGCTGTGATTCCAGTGATACGTACATCAACAGCAGAGGCATAAACATCAACAAAAACTTCAATAGCAGTTACAACAGTAGAAGGATAGTCCAACAACACACCATTAGACTTACCCAAAGCAATGGAAAACATGTCCATTAAAGACCAAGAGATTGAGAAGTTGACTGCAAAACTGAACAATTTGCAAGAACAAAAAATTAAAGTGGATACTATCTATCTGGCAGAGTTACAGAAAACACACAAGCTCACGCAAAGGATAGAATATATAGAAAACAAATCCATTATGGCTAACACCATGGCACAAGCTAAAGAGAACATATGGCTAGAGATAAATAAGGCCATCAAAAAAATATGGCCATCCATTGAGATCATCTTTGAACAAGATGAATTGGTGTAGAAATCAAAGAGACTCTTAACAAATGTGAAAAGGGACCTTGGCAGAAGACCCAATGATTCCACTGCTCTAATAAGGTTTTTAAATTCAAAATCCATAGAAGAATTGGAAGAGATAGATATAGAAGACGGAACAGACACCATATTGGAAGTGAGAAAGGTTCTCACTAAGAGAAACTTGATGTTGCAATAAGAGAGAAAATGCAACGGTCTGGAGACTATCATACATATGTTTCATAAGAAATTTAATATATTACATCATAAAGGTCTCCTTGGTCTAGAAGGTATGGGAGATACATTGGTCAAGCTTGAAGATTATCAGCAGAAATTGTACTCCATTGCTAGAGACAAGTCAAAATTTTCTAATATTAAGGGTACAATTACAATAAAAGCATTCATGTAAGGCCTTAGTTATGACCTGCTAATTAAACATGAAATCATTCATTTGTTTCTTAGAAATTCCACCTTCGGGAAATACACAAAGGTAGATGAGACATATCGAAAGTTAATTAATTTTAAACTTCCAGATGAGGAGAAATGGAAAAAATGGTATGAATTACTAGAGTAAATAGTCATCGAGCCTGTTATTACTCCAGGAATCTCTCCTAGGTTGTAGCTCAAAGATGCCTAGTAACATATAAATCTTCAATATTGTTCTCTGAACTATTGGAATGAATGATGGTTTGGATCAATTAAGATGATTGTTTCAACTCTATTTTCACTCAAGACATACATGAACACCCTCAACTTTACAAGGCTTTAGACCACTAATGCTCAATAGTTTATAGATTCAATGGATAGATGGAGAATACTGACTATACCAGCAGGTGAATACATAAACACATATGAATGGCTAGCTACAGAAAGTAAATGAAGTTTGCAAATCTAATTTATCAACGCGGAGATAAGATGATAGTTATTTGGCATTAGATATAGAAGAAAAACATGAATAACCTATTAAAGTGCAAGCTCAGAACAGAAGAGAAAATGGAAATTGAACATGTAACAACAAAATAAGCTTATATTGCTAGAACGAAGATGAGAAACTAGAGTAGCAGAGTATCCATAGTCCCCAAAAGTTGAACCTCTGTTACTCTGAAATTTCAAATATTTATAGGCCTTTTACAATGCTCTCGAGCCTTCTGAGACTCGAGAGGTCTTAATCTATCCCCTCTGTCTTTTTAACTCTTTGATGCCCTGACTAGGCACACATGGGCTCGGAGGTTTCTTCTTCTGACAGCAGAGTAACTGCATTCTGGTAGTTTGTTGCACTGTCCGGGATCTCGCTTGTGCAAGCGATGCTCCATGATCATTTGCTGGTTTGGATGAGCTGTGTTGTTTCCTTTTTATCCCTTTGGCCATCTATCTCACAGAAATCTGTCTCCTGGCCTCTGATCTGTGATGGAATGGGCCTTCGACCCTTTGAAATCCCTTCAAATACTAATAATGATTGTTTTCTACTTTATACAAAAAAACACTGCAACATTGTGAAATCCCGCCAAGCTTTGTTCATTTTGAACTTCAAAAGTCCTTAAACACTGTCTATTCCTCTATCGGGTCCGTCCTTATCGCTATCACAAGTCGCAAGTGGCATGTTCCCTTTGTATTTTGTTAAATAACGAATATATGCAAAATACATATGAAAATGCCTTTCAGTGGATTTCAAATCTTATGAAATATTACTTAAAACGTCGTCGGGTCCAGTTCATCGAGTCACACACATATATGTGTAAAGGCCCCACTCCATGGTTTTGCTCTGATGCGATATAACGATGCGATAAATCGCAATCGCATGTCGCTCATGCCTTGGGCCATTTGTTAGCGCTCTTTATAATCTTCGATAACAATCCTACAATGTGATATGGGTCGTCGATCTGCGCACTTGATCGATGGTCCATGTTGCATCATCGATCGCCATCACAAGTTCCATTCGGTCCGCCCATAATCCTCCAATTTCCACCGCCGATTGCGACCCACCGATCAGGTCTGGACCGTTGATCAGCTAGATCTGACAGCTGTTGTGCAAAACACTATCTATGTCTCCAATACTTGGTTTTTTACTGTTTTTATGTGTTTTTGCATCCCGATAGTGCTTTTCTACCATTCCAAGGGTTCTTCTCCTGCACTTATTTTTATCTTTGGCATGATTTTGTTGGCTTTTGGGGAATTAAAGAGCATATTTGGATCCATTTTGGGCCACATGCCAACAAGGCTAACACTGGCTCCTTCTAGGGATGAAAACCTCCCTGTGAGGTTTCAAGAACTGCAAAACAATGCCTTTCCTGTAAAACCAAAATCAAATCTTCCTCCTAGTGTTCCATTGGGCATGGAGTCTATTTTGCAATAAAATAAAAACAGAAAAAACATATTTACAATACCAAGGTTTTAAAGCCTTAAATGAAATAAAGTTTCAAGAATTGCCCATTGACTAGGCCACCAAAAACATCTTCTCCTTCCAGACTTTGCAAAATAGGTATTGTTCTACTAAATTTGAGTGATGACAAATGAACCTATCCATAAGGAGTCAAACTTACCATGATTACCTTTCTTTTCCTTCAATGCATCCCATTTGAGAACCCAATCACCAACTTGGAAATTGTCCACTTTTGCCTTCCTATCAAAGGTTTCTTTGATCCTATTTTGATGAAGTCTTGAATTCTCAACCAGCTGCTCTCTGATCTACTGTAATTCAACCAAGTTATTCATTCTCCTCATCATGTCATTCTCTTCATCTTGTTCTTCTTGCAAGAATTTGGCCACAGGGAGAATCAGCTGGATAGGAAAAACAGCATCAGCACCATAAACCAGCTTAAATGGAGAATTTCCTATGGACTTTTTGATGGTAACTCTGTCAGCCCACAGTGAAAATTTCAACTTGGAATCCCAACTCTTTTTGTTGTCCTCTAATAGGTTTTTGATTACCCTTACCAGACTCTTGTTAGATGATTCTACGAGGCCATTTCCTTGAGGATAATATGAGGTAGAATGCACCAATTGAATGCCCATGGATTCAGTCATGTCCACCAGTTATTTTGCCTTGAAAGCTGCTGCATTATCAATGACTAGTTTGGTTGGGCAACCAAATCTAATGAAAATATTCTCATTCAAGAACTTTATGACAACTTGATGATTGGCATTCTTAGTGGGTATAGCTTCAATCCACTTGGTGAAACAATTAGTGGCTACCAAAATCCATTTGTGTTGGCCACTGGAATGTGGGTTGATCTCACCTATAAAGTCCAAGCCCCACTGCTGGAAGGGGCCATTGACATGTACTGGCTTCAAGGGCAGAGATTTTAGCCACTGTCTTCTTGCAAACCTCTAACATTTGTCACAAGATTTCACAAAAGAAAACACATCAGAGAATAGAGTAGGCCAATAATACCCAGCTCTCAGGATTTTGTGGGCTGTGGTTTTCCAATAATGATGCCTTCCATAGATGCTAGAATGGAATTGGTGCATGACTTCCATAGATTGTCCTTTATCTAGACATCTCAAGAGGATTCCTGATGGGTCTTTCCAAAAAAGTAGATTTTTATTAGTGCAGAATTTCGCTGATCTAAGTTTAATGGCCTAGGCTTGACTTGAGCTAAGCCCTGGAGGGACTTCTAGCTTCTGCAAAAAGTGAACTATGCTGGAATATCATTCACAGGTGGCTAGATTTTCAGCCAATGACTGATTTTTCTTTTGCTCTTCTGCTACTTCCTCTGTCTTCTCATCACCTAAATTTGTACTCATGCAATTGATGTCTAACAAGATTAGTGGGCTTCACCTCTATGTTAAATTCTATGAATTTTGCAATCCATTTAGCTCTCTTTCCATCAATATCTAGCTGAGATAAGACATCTTTTACTGAGGCTGGAGGTACATATGCAACCACTTTGGAATACATAATATAAATTCTGAATGCCTTTAAAGATTTTATGAGAGCATAAGCTTTTTTTTCAATAAGGTCATACCTTAGTTCAACATCCCTTAGAGTTTTTCTGAAAAGACCACGGGGTGCTCTATGTCTTCATCATTTTTCTGCAATAGAACTGCTGCAAGTGTATCATAAGAGGCAAAAGAAAAGATATAAAACTCCTTAGTGTAATCTAGGCTAATTAGAGTGGGAGCTTCCATGATATCTTGTTTGATGACTTCAAAAGAGCTTCTTGTAGCATCTATCCATTTTATTTCTGATCCTTTCTTCAGCATGGAAGTGATGTTCTTCACTAGTTTTGCAAAGTTTGGAATGAACCTCCTTACAAAATTGATCTTACCCAAGAAGGATTGAATGTCTCTTTTGACCTTGGGATGGACAGTGTCTGAATTATTTGAACTCTTGCTGGATCAATCTTCACACCTTCAGCAGAAAAAATGTCCCAGAAGTTTGCCTACTTCTATAGAAAATTGTGAAGATTCCGAATTGTCCCAGAAATTTCGAATTGTCTGCACTTTAGAAACACCTTTTTCAAATGCTATAAATGGTACTTGTGAGTGTTGTAAAAGGTTGTTATGTCATCAAGGTAAATAAGGACAAACTTGTTCTTCTCTCCCACAAAGGCTATGTACATGGCCCTCTGAAAAGCAGCCCCAGCATTCATCAGTCTGAAAGGCATCTTGGAGTACATGAAAGTGCCCCAAGGAGTAGTGAAGGAGGTATTTTCCTGATCTTCTGGATGTATATAAATCTGATTGTAACCTAAAAATCTATCTAAGAAATACATGGTTGTAGCCCCTGAAACTTTTTTGCAGCAAGTGTTCCATCCTAGGTAGGGGGTAGTTGTCTTTTTTAGAGCATTTCTTCAGATTCTTGAAGTCAACACAAAGCCTGATTTCTCCATTCTTCTTTATTACTACCACAAGGTTAGCTATCCACTTTGAATACCTTAGGGGAACTATGATCTTGGCATCCAACAGCTTCTTGATTTCTTTTTCAATCAAAGGCAATAAGGGAGGGCTGATAGGTCTTAAGTTCTACTTAAAAGGGATGGTGTTATTTTCCAGTGGGATCTTATGTTGAATCATGTTTGTGTCATAGGTTTTAATATTATTGTATTCCCAAGAAAAAATATCAGCAAATTGCTTCATGAGGGTGCAATACTCGGAATTCTGCGCAGAAGACAAGTGAGTGCACAGATTTATGTACTTCGGATGGGCTAGGCTCCCTATATTACGTTTATGAATAGCAAACTCATTTTCTTTTTTGGAAGGCTTATAAGGTACATCGTTATGATCGAACAGCTTCTCTAGAGGCACCAATCCTTTAGGTATATGGTTACTAGGCAGTTGGACAATGCTTCCTCAGCCAATCTCGTCCTTTAGCTTGGACTGGCTGCAATCTTCCATAGTTTCATTTTCTTGGACGATGTGAATTTCAGAAAATTCATCAATGACTTGTAAAAACCTATTAATTTCATCATCGTCTTCAAAAACTTTCCAGTATTTGACATTGTCAGGAAAAGATGGTCTATATTTCACCTAAACTTCATACGCCAATTTAGGAGGCAAAGGAGGAATAAACATGCTAGCAGACACAGCAAGGGAATCAGCAAGTTGGTTCTTCATTCTCGAGATGTAAGAAATGTTGAAAATATTAAAAGAGTCCTTGAGCTTCCATACCTCATCTCTGTATGCTTTCAGCCTATGCTTTGCTTGGAAAGTTTCGTTGACCTACTGAATGATGAGGTCTGCGTCTCCAAACACTTTCAGGCTTTTGATGCCCATTTCTTTTGTAGCGTTTAAGCCCAATATCAAGGCTTTGTACTCTACTATGTTATTTGTGACTTGAAAAGTTAATTTGAAAGATAAATGAATGCATTCATGTGTGGGGGACACAAGGAATACACCTGCCCCTGCAGCTTCCTTAGAGCAAACTCCATCAAAGAACATGTCCCCTGTGGGCCTTCTTCCTTTGTGATCTGGAAAACTGGTTTTTTAACTGCATGGAGGCCAACAGGGATTCTTCAATATGAAGAATACAGGCTCCAAAATTAGTGTCGACAACATAGATGGGATGATTAGTGGGATTCTTCTCATCACTGATGATATAAGCCAATTGAGCCTCTCTATATAATCTCTTGCTCTCACCTCCAATAACTCGAACAATAGCGTAGGACAGATCATTTTGTAATGATCCACCTAATCTCTTAATCAAACCTCTAGATAGCAACATGCCAAACTTGGGGGGTACATCTACTACCACAATATCCATCATCATGCTCTTCATGGGAAGCTGAGACAAAGTGATGGCTAGGTCCTTGATTAATCCCAGACATTTCACTTTTCTAGAGTCAAAAGAAAATAGGTTGTGATAAGGCTTGGTAATGTCAAGACCTAGCTCATCCATGACAGCCTTGGACATTAGATTATGGATGGATCCAGTGTCCAGAAGGCTGTTGTGAAGGATTTTATCATGAATAGTTAGAGAGACATAAAATGATGGGGAGTTGTCCTCATAATTTTCAATCATTGGGTTGAGAATAACCGTTGGTTTGTCATCTTGCAGATTTACATAGTCGGTGGAGGCTTGGATGTTATTACGCTCAAGGGCCTCGAGGATAGATCTTTTGAAGGACTCATTCTTCACTAGTTCGATTAGAGGTATAGGTATTCTTAGCTTCTGAATTTCTGATTGAAAACTGAAAGGAGAAGGATACTTGTCAAGGCCTCTTACCTCATGAGTTGGAGCTTTGAGGATGATGGGATCAACTCCCGTTCGCTTTTTCTTATTAGCTTGTTGTACTGTAGGGACAGTAGCTCTTTAAACAGGAGTTTCTTTGGCATTATTCATATTCGATTCAGATTATATCTGTGTTGATCTTCAGTTTGCAGAACAGCTTCACCATCCCATCCTTGGTTAATCTGGTCATTGGATAATGACTTTTCATAGGCAGGTGAGATCAAAAAGGAGGCACTTCCTTTGTCCTCCAAACAATGGATCTCATCATCTTCTTCAAATTGTTCCTCTTCCATGACTACATTCTGGAAAGGGGTCTTCACCCTTTGGTCTTCATTGGCATCTTTGCTTCTTTGCAAAATCTACAACTACTCATTAGCTCTTCTATATGGATTTGGATTTCTAGGAACAAAGGTATTAGGAACCCTTCCTTTCCCAAGGTCTTGCTCAACCTTTAATTTGGAGATTTCAGAGGCTAATGACTCTATCATCTTGGTCATTTTATCTATCTAGGGATCTAAAGATGATGAAGACTCACCCCTCTGTCTTCTTCTATCAATATTTCCCTTGAGCTTCTCTGCAGCCATGATGTTTGATTCTACTTCCAAGGCTGCATCCTTCATATCAGCCAAAGTAGCACATCACCTCTCCCTCAACAATAGACAGAAGTCAGAATCAAAAGCACTAGCATAGGTGAGTTTAGCAGAGGTAGTGGTGGGTTTTACTTCAGCTGGTATCTTGTTGTACATGCGGTTAAACCTCTTATTAAAATCAGACAACAATCACCATTTTCGCTCTTTAAGTTCCCAAACTCAGTGTGGTAGTAGAGTAGATCCTTTTTATCCCCCCAATGCTTTAGGAACGCATCATCTAAAGCCTCTATGTCTACTATAGAGCTTGGGGTCAATTCTATGAACCATTTTCTAACCTCTCCACCTAGACTTTGGACAAAGACTCTCATCCATACATCATCTTCATTAATGTCCAAGTTATCAGCATAGCTATAGAATGACTCAAGATGTTCCTCAGCTGTAACACCTTTAGTCCCAGTGAACTTGGGCCTCTATTTCTGATATTCTCCAGTAGGCATGGCATTCAAAGGAGTGGGAAGTACTAGAGGTCCATACCTAGCAGCTATGATTCTTTCCATTTTGGTAGGTGCTTGTGGTCTTGCCATAATTGTGGTGGATATAAGGGTACTGGAAGTCTTAATGATAGAGGGTTGAGGGGTGACTGATAGGACTAGAGGAGTCTGATGGATAGGAGGTGAGGTTTCCTTTGGGCATACAACAAAAGTAGAACCTAAAGAATAAGGAGCTTTATGAATCTCTGAGATTTTTTCTTCACTGCTAGTATTAGATGCTATACTCTCAACATGTATTTGTTCTATGACAGGATTTTCTTGAAGAGATATAGAATATTGTTTAGATTTACCTTAACCTGATGCTCCTTTCTGCAATACCTTCCTTTCTTTGATGATTTTTTTAGGGTCAGGTATTGGGTCAGCTTGTGGCTTCTGAGGATTTCTCCGAGTATTCCTCACAAACTGAGCCAGAATTATGAAGTGGAGTCGCCAAGAGGTTCATCCTTCAGTAGATTCGTCAGATAGATGATTACAACTGAAAAAATGCCCAGACTTTGTCTATCATCAAAGTTGGATCTGTGTCGTCTCCCAGGGAATCTAAGCTTCAGTCTCCTCTCCCCAGTAGCAGTGCCAATTATGTTATCACTCCAAGAAGATCTCCTAGGTTGTAGCTCAGAGACGCCTGGTAACATATACATCTTCAATATTGTTCTCTGAACTATTGGAATGGACGATGGTTTGCTCAAGTCAGATGATTGTTTCAACTCTGTTTTCACTCAAGACATGCATGAACACCCTCAGCTTTACAAGGCTTTAGACCACTAATGCTCAATAGTTTATAGATTCAATGGATAGATGGAGAATACTTACTGTACCAGCAAATGCATACATAAACACATATGAATGGCTAGCCACAAAAAGTAAATGAAGCTTGCAAATCTAATTTATTAACGCAGAGATAAGATGACATTTATCTGGCATTAGATATAGAAGAAAAACATGAATAACCTATTCAAGTGCAAGCTCAAAACAGAAGAGAAAATGGTAATTGGACATGTAACAACAAAAGAAGCTTATATTTCTAGAATGAAGATGAGAAGCTAAAGTAGCAGAGTATCCACAGTCCCCAAACATTGAACCCCTGTTACTCTGAACTTTCAAATATTTATAGGCCTTTTACAGTGCTCTCGAGCCTTCTGAGGCTCAATAGGTCTTAATATATCCCCTTTGTCTTTTTAACTGATTGATGCCCTGACTAGGCACGCATGAGCTCGGAGGTTTCTTCTTCTGACAACAAGGTAACTGCATTCTAGTAGTTTTTTGCACTGTCTGGGAGCTCGCTCGTGCAAGCGATGCTCCATGATCATTTGTTGGTTTGGATGAGCTGCACTCTTGCTTTTTTATCCCTCTGGCCATCTGTCTCCTGACAATCTGTCTCCCAGCCTCTGCTCTGTGATGGAATGGTCTTCAGCCTTTTAAAATCCCTTCAAATACTAATAATGATTGTTTTCCACTTTATATAGAAAAACATTGCAACACTGTGAAATCCCGCCAAGCTCTGTTTATTTCGGACTTCAAAAGTCCTTAAACACTATCTATTCCTTTATAAAGTCTGTCCTTATCACGATCACAAGTCACAAGTGGCCTATTCCCTTTGTATTTTGTTAAATAACAAAAATATGCAAAATACATATGAAAATGCCTTTCAGCAGATTTCAAATCTTATGAGGTATTATTTAGAATACCGTCGGGTCCGGTTCATCAGGTCACGCACATATATGTGTAAAGGCCCCACCCCATGGTGTTGCTCTGATGCGATATAGCGATGCGATGTGGGCCGTCGATTTGCGTGCTTGATCGATGGTCCATATTGCATCGTCGATCACCATCGCAAGTTCCATACAGTCTTCCCTCAATCTGTCGATTACAACCGCCGATTGCAACCCACCGATCAGATCTAGACCGTTTGTTGGGTCCCTATAATACTAGTGATTACCCCATTACTATGGTAGTTGTACCCCTTATTAATATTGTTGTGCCCCTATTTCCCCCATATTGTTATTACTGTGCCCCATAGAATCCCTCTATT